>VVHJ01022374.1:24508-39441 GCA_015107715.1 Tylochromis polylepis
TTTACCTGATACCTGCGACCTTTCACCCAGTTCAGGCTTTAACAGGTTGCCTGTGGCTCAGGGATTTCCTGGTTTTCTCTGACACACACACACACACACACACACACACACACACACACACATAACTCTTGACACACTTCAGTCAATGGCCAAGTGTGGGGAATCAGCTTCAGTCGCAGACTGGCAGCCGTGCATATTTGTTAATGATTCGGTTCTTTGACTGAGACGAGAAGTGAGCAGCTACACTCACATGTTTGATTGCACTCCACAGTTCAGCTGACTTTAGTGTTGGAATCAATCATCTTTATCAAAGAAAGCTTTTATTTCTCTATTCACAAGAAAGCTGAAAACACTCATCTGTTTCATCACATTCACCACTCTGTCACTGTTTATTCTAGATCCGTTCGTCCATCACCACGTTACTGTTCAGCGGGCGAGAGTTCAGCTGGACTCGCCACTTGCTGATTGCTGCCTTCATCCTGGCATTCAACAACATGCTGGTCATCTTTGTCCCCACCATCAGGGACATCTTTGGCTTCATCGGTGAGTCCTGACACTGAGTGTGAAATGAGAGCAATATTTCTCCCCTTTCAAAAAGACACATGAACCCAGGACTGTTGAATCAGTGAGGTTTACCAGTTCACGCCTGATTGGCACCTTCAGAAGAGGGATCGTTTAATTGAATAAAGCCGCTGGAAGTACAGAGAAGCTTAATATGTCGGGTTAAATCCTTACCTGGTGAGGATTCTCAGGTTTAAGACTATCAGGAAGAACACTTTATCCAATTTCCAACTCACCCACTTTTTAATAAAGACTTGCCAGCAGATGCCTCTGCACATGTTCTGTTGGAGGAAAGTTGATCACTGTGAACAAAGTTACCACAAAAAAAAAAAAAAGCAGTTTTGCTAAAGTTATCCCTAAATCAAGCACAAGAGTACTACTTTTTAACTGAGTAACAGCACCTTAAATCAATAGTTAATGGCAGGGCTATAATATGTGAGAGTAGATACTTTATTATAGGCATTTTAAAAGCTTATGTTATGCATTTTAAATTTCAATCTTAATTATTAAAAAGTCTAAAAAACCACGACTATCACTCAACATTGTTTCTACCTTTGGTTGAGAGGGTTGCATGAGTGCTACGTCACATCATAGGAGACTTCGCAAACGCCTCTGAAGTCTTAATGAATTCCTCCTCATAGGGATTGGACTGTCTGGTTGTTTCAGTTGCTGTCACCTGATTGGTTGATTCAGTTTTCCTCTCGGTTTAACTGCAGGTGCCTCTGCGGCAACAATGCTCATCTTCATCCTACCCGCTGCCTTTTACCTGCGCCTGGTAAAGTCACTGCCGTTGCGCTCCCCACAGAAGATTGGGGTAAGTGTGCAGAAACACATTTGCAGTCACACACACATAGCTTCCCATTGCTTTCTCACTGTATCAGCTTTCTCCATTTATCCACTGAGGGGCGGATAAATATGATCTGTCAGAAATTTCCACAGACCCCTTCTGTGCATCTTTCTCTCTCTCACTCTCTCTCTCTCTTCAGGCAGCCATCTTCCTGATCGTGGGAGTCATCTTCATGATTGGCAGCTTGACGCTTATCGTTCTTGACTGGATCCACAACCCCCCAGGTTCTGGGGGACACCATTAAACTGCTTTTCTACCTTCTTCAGTTTCCCATTTAGAAGTGCAGCCACCATCATGACCACCCCACAGCAAATCACTTGTTTTCCATACCCACTGGTTCCCTTCATTTCATCAAATCGTTATAGAACCTCAACCTATAGACATGAGTGCAGCACTGGGTTAAGACATCTTCAGTTTCCTCCCAGAAAGTCTCACTGGAGGGGATCCTTTCAGCTTAGTTTGTATTTTGTTCAATTTTTTTTTTTTTTTTGACGTGAAACAGAAATGAAAGAATCACAACTCAGAGAAGGAGTAACGGTCTCTGGTTTAAATGCCAACATGCCACCAAGACAGCCTTAGATCGTCACCATCATCTTGCTTATCATTCTTTTCCAGCTATGAAGAGACAACAATGAACAGATACTCTGCAGCCTGTACTTGAAGCAGATTTGTAAACTGTGATATTTATTGAAGGGCTGGAACAATGATGTAGGTCTATCAGTCCTCTGTGAACTTTAAGGAGTCTTTTGGAGTGTGCCATCATCCATGGAAAAGGGAGCACTTCTAGCATTGTGTTCAGTAGTAGTTGTGTAAAGAGCCAAAACGGACACCTAGACATACAGCTACCTTATCATTATTATTATTATTATTATTATTTCCTAAAATTCCTGCGGTCGATTAAGCATTCATCTCTTCTCAAAATGAGGGTTGATGAGTAATTTAATTCCATTTTTTATTTGGGAAAGTCAAGATCAATTTGCTGCTGTGTTACATATTAACAAACAGAAGCTTTGCCAAAGTTGGCATGCACACACAATTTTATTTAGTAGAGCTATGCTAGATATTCTCAGCTCCAAAAACTCAAGGATCTTCCTTGCCGGTCGTTTTCATTTCGGCTGTGCACACAACAATTAGTAGGTGCTTTCAGTATTACTTTTCACGGATGGATCTAAATATGCAAGATACGAATGTACATAATTAAGTGTATCTACTGACAAATAGGTTGTTGTATATAATATCTTACTTGGCCTCTTAAGGCTGTCTCCCATTCAGCTGGATGATCATTTCCAATTAGCAGTATAACTACCTGCTGGAATAATTTATAAGGCACAATAGAACTCATCAGATAAACATTGAATTTTTAAATAAATAATTATATGGGGAAAAAATAAGTAATCAGTTTGGACAATTTAAAAAAGGTCAGCTAAAAAAGATACAAATGAATAGGTTGACCTAAATATTACACCACATGTACAATTATTTTAACTCGTGCCATATTGTGCTCAAAAAGAACTTTGCCCTTTCCAGAATGTGTTTCGAATGTATGTCCGGGGGGGGTTGTATAATTATATGCTATTCAATTTAAAGTAACTGTTGGCCACTTTGTAAAAGTTATGAGTTGGATGTGACGATTGGTATCAATCTCATGTATGCACGCTAAATAGGAAGCTAACCTTTTACCTTCAGGCCATTAGTGTAGGATTTAAAACGCTCCATTAAAGTATAACGCAATGCTTAAAATGGACCTATAGAAATTAATTTAAGGAGATGTATAATTTCAGTTATTAAGCTTTAGAGGCTGTGGTATGCAGATTTTAACTTTACACCAAACCATGCTAGCTGTCAGTCAATATGCTAGAAGTGGCTAACAAGTCTCCAGGTTCCTTTGTTTTTACTTGGCATACAAACAAAATTGTTATCAATCTTCACATGTAAATCTTGACAATTAAGTGAAAATGCTTCCTTCCCTTTGTTCCCTATCAATGTTAAAGGGCAGTAATTTTTAGAAGTAAGGGTGTGGTAAATATTAACTAACTAACATCAATACCTAGATGACCATGCAAAAGGTGTCAACCATTTTAAGTATGTTTTGAAGGGTCTATACCAAGATCCCAAGTTGTAACTCCAGATATTTTCCCTCAACATCTAAAGTTAAACATTTGGATATCCCATTAGCAATATTTTTTTTACAATATATAATTCTTGATGTTTTTTATTTTAAAAAATAATAATATACAACAGGTAATCGTATTCATTATTTCATTGTGCCTTCTGAATTCTTTGTATTGCAATTGGCTTTTAAAACAGGTGCCTTAAGTATAACAGTGAATAGCGGCATCACAAACTCAGACTTGTCTCGTTTCACCGCTTCTCCCGTGCCATTGCGAGTCACACACAGCCAAAGTGGACAGCATTTATAGATCCTTTGGGGATCTACATACATGAAACAAATGGATATTTCAAATGAAATTGTATATTATGTGCATGTTTTCGGCCTACAAACATGGTCTTTTTGAACAATTGTATATGCTCTGTAAATAATCTTTATTTTATGGTACACTGACACTCATTGCTTGTGAATGGGTTGATGGATGAATTCTACTTGACTTCTTCTGCAATCCATGTTTGTTTTAGTTTATATGTGTGTATTAGACCTTTTCTTATCTTGCTGTCAGATAGTAGTTTGTTTTGTTTTTTCCTGTATTTGAAGCTTGTATATTTGTAGAAAAGTTGTTCGCTATATGTCCGTTTTCATGTTTTAACATCAGCCTCTCATCAGAATGCATTAACTCAACACAGTTACACAATACTTCCCAACACGGTTTTCCCAGAAGTCTCAGAAATAAGGCAACAGGGTTTATGTCACTAGCTGACCATCACTGGGTTGAATGTTAAAGCCACAATTAAGCTGTGTTGATATTAAACATGTAATTTAACACTCAACAAAATCAGAACAAGACAAATATTTTATGACCACACTACAGGAAGTTTCTTACAAGACATGTTAGTCATCTGTTACAAGACCAAATGGTTCTTTTGCTATTGCATATTACAGTGCATTAGCAATGCTAACATGTAGCCATAAACTTAAACTAACATGTACTGTAAGCATATACCTTTATGCATAAGAACCTTCCACATTCACCAGCTTAAAGCTTTACCAGGACAATCATACACAGTTGCTGGATGTATGTCAGTGGCTGGTGACATATGTCATTGGTGTCATAGACATCTTCAAAAATCTCAGTCAGGTGTTATTTACAAGGCATTACTTGAATATGTTCACAGCCTGATAAAGTTATAAAGCTTCTCGACTAAAGGGTCACTTGACCCATGCAGTACTTGCTATCAATATTCAATAATAGTTGTTTGAAAATCTGCCTCACTGTCTCTTCTGGGTCTGTTACTAATGTAAGAGCTTTTCTCAGTTCCTCAGGATGAGTTTTGTCTTTTCAAGCAGCTCATCCAATAAAGAGAAGAGACAGCAGTTGTTTTTTAGAAAGCTCTTTCAACCCACTTTAGTATCTCAGGTATTCAGTCTGGCTGAACTTTTCTTCTCACTTTTGGATAGATCCGTATCATATCTCTTTTCCTTTTCTGTGTGATCGAGCCAAGCTGTACAATGCTGTTGTAAGCCGTGCTGGTCTAAATGAGAAGTTTTCTTGTGGATTTGTAAAACAGACAAGTCCCCAGAATGTGTTTTGAAAGAAGGTGTAGAAAACCACCTGCCTTATTTTTTTTTCTATGGACCCTCAGCCATGTAGAAGCACTGGCTTAATGTTTCTGCTGTTCACAGTGTTCCTATGGATCAGGTTGAACATTCAGATTTGTAATTTTACATAAACAAAGGGGATTTTTTTCTTTTCTTTTTTTGTATCGGTGATGCAGTTTCATTATGATGAAAAATAAAAATGTGAAATAAAAAAAGTAGTTTTTGTCATTTTATTTCTTTACTTTTTTACTTTTAAAATCATAGTTCCTTAAAGAACTAAGGAAACTAACAACTAGTAATAATGGAGATGCAGTATATTATAAAATGTTTGTAAACGTGGACATGGGGAAAAAATCCCCTTTGGCGCTCCAGTTTTTATATAACATGCTGGGTATTTTTCTAATTTGTGTCTGAGAAGGTACTGACCAGAACCATATTTCTGTCATAACAATTAGATGATATTAGGCCTCAAGAAATAAATCTTCAATTTCCTGGGTAGCTAGCATCTGCTGCTGACATGTAACACCGGCTTGTAATGTCCCAAGAGTCAAAATGAGGAATGTTGTGATCTTCCCTTTTTTTTTTCCTTTCCCCAAAGGCATACACTAAGGTTAAAAAAAAAAAAATCAAGACACAATTTGCTATACATGTGATTTTTTTCATATTCAATGAAACCAGTTTAACTATGAAAAAATTACATGATTCAAACATTTTTCTAATGCATTTTGCAAATACAGTAATAGAAATTTATAAATATCATATGTCATAGTCATGTCCAACAGAGGCGTGTCCACAGGGGGGCACTGAGTGTCACGTGCCCTGCCACAACACTGTTGAGCTAGAGTAATACAATGACCAACAAAACTTCATAATGGTTTGGAGTGACTGAATGTACCTACTCTTGTATACTTTAAATGTACTTATATTTTTTATGTGATCTTTTTATCTATTCCACTATGGTTTGGATTAAAAAAATACTTTATACTCCATGCAATTTATTAGAGGGTTTTGCAGAGTTAAAAAAAATCCACAAAGACTGCATATTTTCCTGTGCCAATACAAATAAAACTACTTAAAAAAAAAAAACTACTCAATAGTTTATAATTAAAATCATCTCCAGCTGGAGCATTAAAAATGGCTACACACGTCAACAAATCAATAATCATAATTTCATATAGCATTCAAAGCCTTTTACAGTACAAGCCACACACTGATAAAGCACTTTACCATCTATCACACATCAACATCCACTTTAGAATCTCTAATTATCCTAACATGGATGCTTCCGAATTGTGGACAAAGGAAACCCACACAGGCACAGCAATGCCCACACAGAAAAGGCCCAAGCTGATATTTGAACCAGGAATCTTGTTGCTGTGAGGCAAGAGTGCTAACCAGTGCCATATGTTTCTGTATGAATACTCTCACTACTGCTTTTCGTTCTACTTTCTACTTGATGCTAAAACTTTCTGTAGCTTAAGTATCGTTCTGACTTTCACTAAAATAAAGATTATTTTTAAAATACTGATTCTTTCACTTTGCAAAAGAGATAATACAAAGTCATTTTCTGACATTTCTGTCATGTTATATGCTCAAAACAAATAACTGTAATGTACTTACCACAGTATTTTTACACCATTATTTTAACACCCATTAAGAACTCATTAACAGACATTAATTATGAAAGGACCTGGTGACCCATGCTTCAGTTTTTCATCAGTGCTATTAAAAATGCCTCTATGAAAAATTATGTTGTGCAACAGAGATTATCTTGCCTGGTTTGCGGATGTTATGTGTGAACACAGCATCATTACAAGAGGATGCAGATTCCACCACATGGTTTAGTTGAAAATCTGGTTATACAACACATGTGAGCTTTGACCTCTGATTGACAATCTGTAGTATCCTCCCTTCACCTCATTGTGTTGCTCCTTTGCGTCACATACCTGTGAAAAATTTTGTTCTGTTCATACATAAATAATGAACTGTGTGCATTCATAGATTAGCATCCAAATGACCACATGAAATAGTAAGAATATCTTTCAAATGCTCCCATTTACCAGGAGTCCAGCTTGCTGCAGTGGTAAAGGGAAAGGATAGGATGCATGAGTAATGAACTGAATAACACATTTATCTTCCACATTAGATATGTTGAGTAAACACAGGATACAACAAATATGACTCACTATACACACCTAAATCCATTGTTAATGGAGCTTATTAATAACTTGATTTATATAGTTTAGAACTGTGTAACCAGTCAGTAAGCCATAGCTTACTGTTGCTATTTAGACTAAAGACTAAAGCTTCAAATGTATTTAGATGCAAGTGTAATTGAAAAAGGGAGCAAATAAAACTGGATCAAGCTGTGCCACTCCCATGTAAATGATAAAAACAGACCTGCTTATTGTGATTCCTGTCGCTGTTGTCTTCTGTTCTTTTTTCCTCTTTTCTGATTCACCATTTTCCACCAGACATTTCCTCTTCACTATATTCTTCTCTCTTCCTCTTCTTAACTCTTTAACTTTGCGACTAATAGCCCCCCCCCCTTCCCAAACTCTCTTCTCTTCCTACCCCCCTCCCAAACCACCCACTATCTTCTTTTTATGAGGATTAGCTGTACTGTTCTGTAAATTCCTGGAATACACTCACCGTTAATAACCTACTATCTGTGTGGGAAAAAGGCTCAGCACAGCACCACTAAACTGCTGAGAACTGAAGTCACATTACCCAGATTTGCGACCCGAGAAAGTACCTGGCCATGATCAAAAGCTCCCGCTATGATCTTATAAGAATTCTTATTATATTTCAGATCATCAAATTCTCCTAATGCGGCTAATAAAGGCTAAACCACAAAGTGATTTTTCTGGTATGGTGGGTGTGTTAGCAAACTCTTACAGGTGTACTAGGACTGATCGCAAATGTGTTTGAAATAGACTGTTTGGCTTCTGCTTTGTGTCCAAATATTTTGTGGAAGTAGCTGCTAAATGAGTCAGCTAGCATCTAACTAGCTGTGTCAAGCTAGAAGCTAATTTTCTCAGTCCTTTGATGATAGCCAGGTAGGGCAATGGGGGGGGGGGGCTGTTCGTTGGTTGGTTTGTTTGTTTGTGGGGTTTTTTTGTTAGAATTGTGTCTTGAAAACTGCCTGCTTGCTAAAACCATAATAACACTTGTGAGATTGTTGAGAGAATATTAAAGTATTAGATAACATTAAACGAAAACAATCTGTTAAAACAGGGCGGGTTTTTAACCACGTAGTCATTTGTGGCGCCCTCTGAAAAATGTTCAGCCAGAGCCAAAGAAAATTCTGCATGACTTAAGTAAAAAAGTAATAATAACCGCTTTGTTAATTTTGGTTGAATTTGCTGAAAAAAGACATATGCACATCATATAAAAATGACAGGAAAATGAACTGATTTCAGTCAGTGAGGTAACATGTTCTCAATGCTTTTACTATCAGAATCAGAGTATAGCTACCTCTCAGAAGTGCATTCTGAGCCAGGATAAACCCTAGCAGAGGGTAACTGGAGAGTTGTAAGATCATTTGTAGGTGCAAAACTACAAATGTGCAACATCTTTCACATTTTCAACATAAAAACTAGAATTATAACCAGTTAAGTTACAATTTACATCTATGTATGTCCAGATTTATATAATATTTGCTTCATACCAGGGATGGCTGACATGCTAGCTTTATTTGATAGAATTTATACTGGGCCTAATTTTCATTTACTGTTCAGAACTTTTTGACAGCTTTCTACATTTCTCTTTCAGTAGCATCTAATCTCACCACTCCACACACCACACCACACCACACCACTAGTGCTTTTGTTCCATGTCCAAAACTGTCACACTCTAGGCAGGAGTAGTGTATTTTCAGTAAAAGGAAAAGTTACTATATTTCAAGTTTTTTTAAAAAAAAAGTTGCATAAACCATTGGAATGTTTTATAATTGAATGACTATTCAATTATTTAATTCAAAATGTATGATAATCTCCTTCACAATCTATTCTGTGAGGTCACGTTGCCACTTGAGAACCAAAAGATAATCAGTTCGTTGAATCAATCAGTTCAAGTCCACGTTTGTGACAAATTTGAAGAAATTCCCTCAGGATGTTCCAGAGATATTTTGTTAACAACTGAACAAAAGGACCGAGAACTGAAAACATAATGCCTCCCGGCTACAGTTGTTGCCAGTGTGGAGGCATAAAATCCCCACAACAGCTAATCTGAGTCATGTGGCAAAGTTATCAGAGTAGTTTTCTTTCTAGCCACATCCTTCAGGTTCTCCTGGGGGATCACAATACTAAGGTCTGAGCCCAACTGGATCTACCTCTATAAGTTCGTTCCAAAGATTTACCAAGAATACACAAATCTGAGAAGCATTTTATTTGGGAGCTTCCATTTGGCTCTTCTTCCAGATATTCGTCCAGATTCTTCCAGATATTTGAACTCCCCAACATGCTTTAAGGGTGAGCCCAGAAACTAATTCTGGCCATCTGTGTCTGTAGTATAATCCTTGCAGAGGCCAAATCTAGGTCTAGAAGTCTGGGGACTCCTCTCACGGTGTGTGAAAACTCTTTGTAATAAAACTGCTAACATTTAAACTAAAGAAACACTAATAATACTATCTTCTATCATAACCAAGGACGCCTAACATTATACTACCCAAATATGCAGTAAATGGAAGCTACAGTATTCATTTACATATACTGCACAGCATGAAATCAAATTAAAAATGGTGTACAAAACATATGCCATGGTTTTCACGTTCATAAGCAGCCCTATAATGATGCACTGATCATATTTCACGGGGAGCTGGTGCCACCTTCCTGGACATGCTCCTGGGTGTATCTGACTTATGACTCATTCTAATTACTCATGTAACAAAATACATATCTTAGGGTCAGTGTGTTCAGAGAACTCCCTTTCAACTGCAACATGTCTTTTATCTCCTGCTGAATTTGCTCACTTACAAAGAAGTGAACAGTCTCTTTTTATGATAGTTTTATTTGAATGGAGAGAGAAAGAATATCAACCAAAAGACCAGAAAAAACACATTAAATCAGTCAGTTGCAGATACTCCTGATTTCAGCTCATTATGTGTATAAAACACATCTATTCACAGAATCTGTTTCTTTTATTCCAACCTCTCCACCACCATGGGCAAGACCAAAGAGTTGTCAAAGGATGTAAGGGACAAGATTCTAGACCTCCACAAGGCTGGAATGCACTACAAGACCATCAGCAATAAGCATGGTCAGAAGGTGATGACTGTTGGTGAGATTATTTGGAAATCTAAGAAATATAAAATGACCATCAATCGACCTTGGTCTGGAGCTTCATGCAATGCCTTGTCTCATGGGGTAAGGATTATCAATAGAAAGGTGGTGGATCAGCCAAAAACTACACGGGAGGAGCTTGTTAATGATATGAAGGCAGCTGGGACCACAGTCTCCAAGAACACCACTGGTAACACACTGCACTGTAATGGACTGAAAACTTGCAGTACCCGCACAGCCCCCATGTTTAAGAAGCCACATGTACAGGCCCATCTTAAGAACATATAATTGGTTCAGAAAAGGCTTGGGAGAAAGTGCTGTGGTCAGATCAAACCAAAATCAAGCTCTTTGGCATCCACTCGATCTGCCATGTTTGGAGGAAGAGAATTGCAAGTATGACACAAAGAATACCATCTCCACAGTTAAGCACAGAGGTGAAAACATTATGCTTTGGGCTCTTTTTCTGTTAAGGGTACAGGACAACTTCACTGCATTGAGGGGCCAATGGACAGGCCCATATACTGTAAAATCTTGGACGAGAACCTCCTTCCCCCAGCCAGAACACTGAAGATGGGTCATAGATGGGTCTTCCAGCATGACAATGACCCAAAACATACTGCCAAGGCAATAAAGGAGTGGTTATTTAAGGAGCACATTAAGGTAATGAAGTGGCCTAGAGTGGCTCAGAGTGGATGCCAGTACCCACTCAAGACAGCTAGGAAACCTAAAGCATTTAGAGAGTTTCTGTAATGAGGAGTGGGCCCTATCGAGATGTGTGCAAACCTGGTGACCAACTATAAGAAATGCTTGCCAAAAATGGGTTCTCCTCCAAGTACTAATGGGTGATTTGCTTGGGGAAAATTAGTTTATAACTTCTTTGTGGTTTTATTTGTTGAAAAGATATATATACACAGGAAAATGCATTTAGCTCTGTCAAATAAGATCACATGGACTTATTGCTTTCACTATCAGAATCAGAAGTCTAGCCACCAACCAGAAGCCTGTTGAGCCAGGAAAAACCTTGGCAGAGGGTAACTGCAGACTTATAACATAGTTTATTTGTAGGTGTAGCACTATATGTGTGACACTTTTCACAATTTCAATATAAAAACTAGGATTATATAACCAGTTAAGTTATAGTTTATATCTATGCATGTCCAGACTTACATAGCATGTGCTTCATACTAGGGATGGGTATCTCATGCAAAAGTACTGTTCCTTGTTTGCAACTGCTTCACTATTCTTTAACAATCGACCCAAGCCTAAACCATGCAAATTCTGTCCTGAGATGTGTGCAGACCTTTTTTCCACCAAGTACCAAGCCATGTTTTGTTTTGGGATCAAATATTTATTTCACCCAACAATATGCAAATCAGTTTATAACTTATTTAATGTGTTTTTTCTGGATATTTGGTTGATATTCTATCTTACTCCATTAAAATGAAACTACCCTAAAAAGAGACTGTTCATTTCTTTGTAAGTGAGCAAATTTAGCAGAAGATCAAAGACGTGCAGTTGTGTGAGTTTCAGAACACACTGACCTTATAACATAGTTTTCATTTCAGTGTCAAGTTTCATGACCGCAACTTCCATAGTTTTGACATTAATGTCTTGATGAAAATCTTTCCACAGATAGACAGACTTGCAGTGCAAACATCTGTTCTATTACAGCTGGTAATTGGTAAAAAGAGAGATCTAATTCAGAGGTCACTTAAATTAATACTGAGCACCATAAGGAAATAACTCATTGAGAAGATGACAACAATAAGTCACAGTATATATATATAAATATACGTGACCAAGGATGCTCTCGGTGGGCTCAGAGTGGATGCCAGTACCCACTCTGAACAAGCATCTGTCTAGATGTGGTTAACAAACTTTTATGAAATACAAATTCATTTTTAGAACAGCTGAGCAGAGTCAAGAAAAGGCCCGCTGTCATTGATTGAGTGCATCAGGGAAATGTCAGTGAATGTCATCACCACTGAGCAACTTTACTAATTGACCTTAAATGATTTAGAACTAGAATTAGAGGATGTAATTAAGCTTGGGGTACCCACCATATGCTGATGGTTCATCTGACAGCAGCATCAGCACAGCACACACACAACATACACACATTTTCCATTGCCCCAACAAGATGTAAAACCACACACACACAAACACTGTTTCCTTGTTTGAATCAGAATCAGCGTGCAGTGTGTGTCAGGTTGTGATCATATGTGAACCTGTTACATGATGCTGGGCTGTGAGCACAGGTCCCTAAAGGACATTGAGCTCACAGAATCTATTTCTAACACTTTGGTGAGGAATGTGCGCAAAAGTAGCCTGCTGGAGGTCAGTGCTCCTCCTGTTCCTCTTCACATAAAAGAGCTACGGTCCTGTCCATCTCTCCTTGTGTAACTACCCATCTCCTGATATCTCCACCACACTCTTGAGTCTGTTCTGGGAGACAGCAAACATTCCTGTTACCAATAGTGATTAAGAACACTAGCAAAAGCAAAACTAGAAGCAATCATCTGTGGCCACCAACTGCAGAACCACTCTTTTTATTCTTTTTATTTTTTGCATTGTCTTGATGCCTCTCCACCTGCAGCACAAATGGATTCACAACTGGACACACTGATTTGTTATGAATTATTGATTTTGGACCCTTTTTTTCTGTGTTCCTGTATGTTTTCTTCACAGTCAGTTTCTTTATTTACCACATACATTTTAGATTATTTAATAATGTTTTACATTCCTTTTTTTTTCCAATTCAATTTTCAGTTGTATCACATTTATTTTGCCATTAAACAAAGACTGTTTTGCAGTATTGGTTGGGGTTTCTTTCAGGTATTTTTAAAATATCCTATTCCTTTAGGTGAAATAAGTGAGTTAATTTGGAGGAGAATGCTAATGCTAAACTGAGATTCTTTGTAGTGTATGTCGTCATGATCTATATGTAAATATAGCAAAACAACACAATGTCTGTTGTACATTTCACTATCTATTTTTAAGCACTTAAAGGATGTGCTCAGGGGAACAGGGGTTAAGCCCGCTCAGTCTCTGAGATCAGAGATGAATGATTTTATGTGTCTAGCTGTAAGGTGCTGACACTCCTACTGTGGCAAAGATGGCAACCCTGTGACATAAACTACGTTTAGGTGTGAGAAATAACCACCTCCAACCACGGACATGCAGTACACTACACATGCAAAGAGGGTGATATTGATCGTGATCTCTTAGGATTCTTTGGGACAGTGTAGGTGTGGTGGAGCAGAACCTAGGTGTGTTAAATCTGCCTGGGAGGTCATACTAGCCCAGCATGTCTGAAAAGAAATGAAAGTCTTTATTCTTGAGAAACAAAAGAGACAGAAATTGCTTACAAGCACAGTTAGACATTTCTGAAAATCAAACTATGAAAACTGAATAAAGTGTGTACTTAACCTAAACACACAAAGAGGTAAAATACTGCAACAGACTCAGTGGCCTGGGAGCCGGTCCAGCCGATGGCCTTCACTGATGTGTTTCATTAGCTCTGTGTTCTTCACCTGCTGTGATGGAAAATAAATCTACTTTACTAACAGTGAGGACAGTGAGGACAGTGAGAGTACATCACACCCTTTCCAAGAAAATGAACGTTTGCTACGTGTGCAAACACTGAGCTCCATTTCTGTAGTTTCATATGTCCGTGTGAATCATGCTCAGTCTATTATACTGTATGTTGGTTCAGTTCAGTTCTGGGTACATTCTGTTCCTCAGTGCGTTCACATGGAGCACAGTGCCATCCACTCCAACTGTTGCTCCATGTTTGTCATTAAGATCAATATTGTTTAATTGGCATATGATGTACACGAAGTGTTCAGTTTAATTCAGTTTTATTTAAATAGCACCTAAACAACAGTCAGCTCAAGGTGCTTTCTATTGTAAGGTAAAGACCCTACAATAATACAGAGAAAACCCCAACTATCAGATGACCCACCACTAAAGCAAGTATAAGTGGTCTGCAATGGGAATCATGTGAACACATTCATCCCAAATATGACAGAGGTCTGGTGACTGTGGAGGCCATTTGAGTAGTGCAGTGAACCCATTGTTATGTTTAAGAAACCATGTTAAGATGATTGGTCGGTTTGTGATGTGGCAGATTATCCTGCTGGAAGCAGCCAACAGAGGATCATGAAGTGCATGGATACAGTCAGCAACAATATGAAGGTAGGCTGCCGAGTTTGAATGATCTTCTGTTGGTACTAGGGGGCTCAAAGTGTGCAAAAAATATCCTCTACACCAGGGATGTGACATCACACATACAGCCACATACAGCCTACTTTGATTTCAAGTGGGCTGGACCAGAGAAACTAGCTATGCCAGGCATTTCATTGTAGAGATATTTTAAGAGTTTAATAAGGAGAGATCACTTGGAAGAATTAAACACAATTTATTAAGATATAGAAATTAACATATTTGCCAATTAGACTCAGATGACCCTTCATGGCAGAACAGAATCCCAGCGGTGTTAGGATTTAGAACAGGGACCCCCCCCCCCCGG
>VVHJ01022382.1:3333-19097 GCA_015107715.1 Tylochromis polylepis
GTTTTGTTCTTGGGGTCCATTTTGGTGCAAATGTCAATATGACAGGCCCACTTACGCCACATTATGCACTAGAAGTTATTGAAAACTCACAACGTTTGGCTTGAGTATTTTTTGCTTCTAATAAAAAAGCTAAAGTTGGCAAATCTGAAGAAAAGCTCAAGGGGAGGTAAAGTTTTGGGGAAACTTTTTCAATACACACTATGTGACTTCTTTAGTTTCTTCCACTTAATTTTTTTTTTTATATCACTCTGCTACCCATCCTTTACATCACCCTCCTTGAGTAAGAGAGCTGAAAATAAATAAGTTGAAAGGGGCGGGTTGTGTATATGAGACAGCAGTTTGGACCCAGACAGAGGGAGGATTTTTTCCATGGCACGTTGCTCCCTTGTGTCGCCAGAGCAGCTGGAAACACCATAGCGTTATTGCATCAGAGTTGCATCATTGTTTTGCAGACTTGTCACATCTCGAGAGTTGTGCATCACATAATGAAAGCGCACCACTCTGCCCCCTCCCCGTGTTGTTTGTGCTCGTCCTTACAGGCAGTGCTTTGGGGATGGGCTGAACTGGGCCGGCTGTGCCATCATCGTGCTGCTGGGACAGCAGCGTCGCTTTGACCTCTTCGACTTCTGCTACCACCTGCTTAAAGTCCAAAGGCAGGATGGCAAGGATGAGATCATCAAAAATGTGGTGGGTACAAGTTTTCTGCTGCGTGTCCTCAATTTCACCTTGTTGCAGAAGCCTTGCAATTATAAGACCAAAAAAAATTAATAAAATTAATAAAAAATACATCCCTTCTTTTCATATTATCTTTCACAGCCCCTGAAGAAGATGGCGGATCGCATCAGGAAGTACCAGATCCTCAACAATGAGATATTTGCCATCCTGAACAAGTACATGAAGGCAGTGGAGACGGACAGTTCCACTGTGGAGCATGTTCGCTGTTTCCAGCCTCCTATACACCAATCCCTGGCTACCACTTGCTGAAAAAGACCTTTGACAAATTGCACACACACATAAGTGAAGACACATTCCCCTTAGCTGTGATGCTAATTTCTGCCTCTTACTGCTCTTTGTGAGGTGTAAGGTACCACAACAGCTCCCCCTTTGGCTGTAAGAATCCAAAGACATGTCTCCTCAAACTGTTCCTCTAGTTAAAACCAATGAGTGTCTTTGGGTTCTTACGAGAAGCGGAGCAGCCCAGAGGTGGAAATGTATAATTCACGTCTCTTCTTTTTATTTTCCCATCTGTGTGGTTCCCACTCAAGACTTGTGCATGCCTTCTCTTATTCCTTCAGTTGCTTACCTGTTCGCTGGACCACTGACACAAATGCCAAAAGAGAATCGCGTGTCCTGTGCTGAAACAAAAACGAGACTATCTGATTTTAAAAAATGTGATATGAAATGGCGCAACAAATAACAAATTTTCCAAATTTGATATATATATATATATATATATATATTAATTGTATTTACGTCCAACATGGTGCTCTTAAGTGATCCTATGTCCCCTAACAGTACTCGCACAGGCACCAGTACACCTGTGCGATCTCTACACGTGTCCTCTATTACTAAGACCCAAACCTGTTTATTGTGATGCATCTGTATCTACCCCAGTGTCCATGATACAAGGCGTCTGTCATGACGCGTTTATATACTTTTCATTACGCTCACACATGGCCTGCTTTCAGAGGAGCGGAAGGTACTCTGCATCTTTGATTTGCCTTTAGTTTACCTGGTTTTCGTCAGCCTCCTGACACGCTTTTATTCGGTACCAGTTCCACTGTAAATTTCACTGTTGAACAAAGTGAAGTGTTGAGTGTCGTAATTGTTCTTTGTTTTTAATTATTAATATTTTAATTTAACCATCCTTTGCATACTTGCCTCTCTTGTATTGACTGGAAAACCTCATCGGTAGTTTTTTTTGTTTTTTTTTGTCCCCCCCTTCCTCCTCCTCCTCCTCCTCGTCCTCCCTCCCCCTCCTCCTCCTCCTCCTCCTCTTTGTCTGTTGGAAAGATTTTTATACTCTGTATATGAATACAGTGATATTATTTACAATTTTCAAAAAGACACACAGTCATCTGAATAAATGTGTTTGCTTTTTCAAGAGTTAAAAAGGAAAAAAAAGATTAGAAAATACCTCTAGGTTGTATAAAGACAGTGCTGTACTAGATTAACCTGTTTTGAGTGTGAATGGGTGAAGGTGAAATATTCTCCTCATACAGCGAAGGAACAAATAATTAAAAAAAAAAAGAAGTAATAGACTAAAACGTCAGTTATGATTAAAGGGCAGTTTCCTAAATATAGTCAGTATTTACTATTGTGGGACTCTTTGCTTTAGATTTAGCAGTGTTATCAAAATATGCAAAAAATTTGTCCCTATTTTTTTCATATGAAGAAAGACAAATTATTATGAAGTAACCCTCCTCAAAGCAGCCTTCTTTTTTCTGCTCCGTTTTGAATTAAGAAAGTTTCTTTTGTAACTCCAGTGTCTTTTTAGCGTATTTATTCAAGTCTGACTTGCGGTTCATTTAAAGGTTGATCTCGTCAAAATGAAGGGGTACCGGCGTGTCATCTCGAAACCTTAGCATGGCAAATGTAATTTATTGTCATCAATGGCTCCATTTGTGACATGAGGCTTTGTTTATGATATTGTTGTACAAGTGACTATGTTTTGAAGTACAAAAAAAAGTTTAAAAAAAAAGTGGAGAAACAGAATATAAAATGTACAACAATGTTCCTGCAAAGGATTTGAAATTATGTTGTATTTCCATGAAATAAAAAATTGTTTAACTGAAAAAAAAAGGAGGAGTTGTATTTAGCGTGTTGCTTTTCGGTGGGTTCTGCCATTTAGGTGCAGCATCCCGTATTACGCCTGCACATCCAGAACGTTTTCAGATTTTAGTTTTCCAAATTGTTTGTTTTTAGAATCTTGGAGAATGAAGCTTGTGTACATCCTACATCTGTTACATATGCCAGGTGGCCTATAGGAAGGGTCTCTCATATCCTCGTGTTGGCATTGTACCTGGATCAACTTTGCATCTCAATCACATTGTTATGTCATAGCTTTGCGACTTGGACAAGTTTGGGTTTTTTTCCATGTCCACTCAGGAAAAAAATCCCAGAAAGGGGGTGGTTGGGGTTGGGGGCTAGGATGTGATCGTGGTTAGGGTTATGGGGCTATAGTTAGGGATAGGGCTAAGGTTACGGGGTTAGCGTTATGGTTTGGTGTATGGTATAATGGTATTTCTGCATCACAAAACTATGACATCACAACAATGTGATTGGTCACTTGCAATGCTGAACCTGGCCCAATGTTAGTTTTGTTGATCCAGGAACACCTTGTTACCAGTTGAGCATCATTTAAATGCTACAGCCTGCCTGAATATTGCTGAGCATTTCCATCCCTTTATGACTACAGTGCATTCATCTTCTTGGTTGCTTACAGCAGCATAATGGACCACAGTCACCGGATCTCAATGTAATGGAGCACTTTTGTGATATGGTGGAAGGGATATTTGCGTCATGAATGTGCAGTCATCAACTCTGCCACTTGTGTGATGCTACCATGTGAATAGGGACCAAAGTCTCTGACAACGATATATAGCACCTTATTGAATTTATGCCATGAAGAATTAAGGCAGTTTTGAAGAGAAACATGGGCCCAGCACAATATTAACAAGGATAACATGTTTGGTGGGTGTATATCAGTGGCATCCTAGCCATGAGACAAAGAGAAATGTCTCTAGAGTTATGAGATAATTGCATTAAGACAACGATCTGGGAAAGGATTCAGGAAAAAGAGATTCTGTCAAGACTGGGAGAAAATTAAAAAATAATATGTTGTCAAAATTAGGACCATTACCTACAAGACAAGATGATTTAACAAAATATTAAGTAAATGGTTCTGGATACTGGATATTATTATATTTCAGAACTATTACGTAATATATACAAAGCATTTAAAAAATGTTTTTGTGTCACTGTGGAACACATCTGTACAGATTAAAGAGAAAAAAAATTATTCATTTTGAGATAAATTGAAATATAACAAAGGTTGGAATGCTTTCTGAACTGGGTTACCAACCATTGAGGACACAATGAGTTTCAGATGGCTCACTGACTTCAGGATATCTTCACAGGTTATAGATTAGAAACTGGATTTTGCTATTTTATTAAACAGAATTATTTTACTTAGCAATTTAGGCCAAAAAGTAAATTAAACAGTTTTAAATTATTTTTAGAAAGAGCTTAGTACAGAGACCAAAGTTGACAGCTAAGAAAACATGTCAGCATTTTTGTATGCATTCCTGCAAGCATAATTTACAATTTGAATTACTTTAATGTTAATTTTCGACGTTTAGTTAACATATTAACTCGAAACTTTGAGACACCTAGCTCGAAGTTTCAAGTTATTTTCTCAAAATTTCGAGTTATGGATGGTATTTTATTTTTCAGCGGGAGAAACAAGCTTCCATAGAAGCCATTTAAAAAAAGACCTGTGGAAGCTCCACCCACCCATCAAAACAACACCAAAACGCCAAGCAAAACAACAAAAAACGAGTATGTTAGGTCTGTTCAAGTGTACAATAATGAGTGTATAAAATAAGTAAAATATATAATTTCTACAGTTACTGATTTACACAAAATCCGAAATTACACTTTCTAAGTAAACTTGAGGGCTATTTGAATTTGTGAGAAGAAGACGCTCGCGCTATCCGGAACTGCGTCATGGGGACTGGATTCCTATTGGCCACGGGCAGATAAATCTACGCATGACGTTATTTTGAAATTTCAGCGGCGGAGCGTTGCTTGTCAGTGAGAGCTGCACTGCAGCCTTGGCTACACTTCTAGAAATTCAAAGTTAGTCACATATAGCGGGAGAAAAAATGTCTTTTTCACGAGCTCCTTTGAAGAGATTCAACGAACACATAGGTAAGAAAAAAGCTAACGGCCGTAGCATGCTGCCAAATTCAACCACTTAACGTTAAATAGCTTATGTTAGCTGGGATACGTAACTAAAACTAAGCAAGCGTTAAGGCACATTGGTCAGCGTGGTTTCTTGTTTAACGTATACAAATAAAATTATTAATAAAACATAGCCACGGCTGGTTATTTGTTTATGTAACAAAGGCCTGACGGTGTTTATGATACCGCTGTTGATTGTGGTGATCGACATTACGGCTAACGTCTTCTTGTTGTTCGAAGGTTGCGCCCCTCCTCCGGGGTCCTATGAGATTAAACCTGGGGACCTTAAAGGAGCGGCATCCTTTGACAAATCTGATCGATTCAAACCTCCTAAAGCGGGTGGGTGGCTGTGCTACACATAATGCTACAGGAAATGGTGTAACTGGTAACACAACGTTAGTACCACTGTTTTCCTTTTGTGTGTCTTTAGCTGATGGAGCTGCTATGCCGCCGCCGCCACCACCATCGCCTTCCAGAAATTTCTTAGTTTCTCCTGTCCGCAGGACTCTGTCGCTTGATGTCCTCGTGAGTTTAATGTTATTGTTAACGCCGCTCTTGAAAGCCTACATATCATATAGTTTCTTTAGATATACAACATTTCTTTCCTTTGTCAAAAAATAGCCTGAAGGGTCAAGCGCAAAGAAAGAGAGGAATGGCATGACCGCGGAGAGGAAGCAGCAGAAACTGCTGGAGAAGGAGGTACACCTCAAAGACTGATAGTCCTCTGTAATCAGCGGCTTGTGTCCTTAGTTATTACTGTGCAACTGATGCACCAGTAAGTGTTCAAGCTGCTGTTCATCCTGTTGGTGCCTGTACCAGAAAGATAGTTTGAGCTTTGATTCATCCCAGATCCGGTCCCTGGTGCAACAGCGTGGGGAGCAGGATCGTCGGCTACTCGCCCTGGAAGAAGAGCTAAAGAAGGTAGAGGCCAAGCTGTTGGTTGCAGTCAGGGAACGGACCGGGCTCACTGCCAGTGTTACCACACTTGAGAGACAGCGAGCTGAACTCAAGAAAGTCAACGAGTTCCTAAAAAACAAGGTGTGATTATATCTAGGCTTTACTCTATTTAGAAACACCCTCATGGTTATGCCTGCATGAGTGTGTTTAGCCATGAATGATGGGTGTATTTTTTATTTTTATTCATTTATTTTTTTCAAGGTGTCTGCTGATACAACAAAAAAAAAAATCAATTCCCTTACCATGGATCTGATGGAAGCTAGGAACACTTTGGATGTTAAAAACCAGGTATTCATTCAGTTTGTTAAATCCTATCTAAATATTAACCCATGTGCAGTTATGTGTTTTTTTTTTTTGTTTTTTTTTTTTAACTGAAGTAGATTGTGCTTATCCTTATTGTTGTTTGTGTGTCTATGTGTGTTTTTATATTCAGGAATTTAGTGTACTTCAGATTAACACTGAAGGCCAAATAAAAGTTTTAGAAACTGACCTACAAGCTGCAAGGGCTACACTCGCAGCTTTCAAGGACAGGAATAAAGACTTGGGTAAGATTTATGACTATCTATCTATTACATATGTAGAATGCGTAGGTGAGCTAATCAGGGATGTTGCCTTTCTATAGAGGACCTCCATCAGGTGACAAAAAGTCAGAATGAAGAGCTGGAAAATGAAAATGCTCGATTACATGGTGAGTTTTCTTTTGGATTTTTCACAAAGTTGGTTGAGTCGAACTGGAAGGCGAATGCACCTTTTCACCATCTACGACTTGGGAATAACATTTCTTAAACAGTTCCCTGCACACAAGAATGCATATGGACAACACGGTTTCCTTTAGTAAGCAAGTAGCATCACCTTTACTGTGTTTCTGTTTAATGGTTTGCTTGCATGCTCTGCCAGCTGTGATACGGGAGCTCAGGGAGGAGATCCGAGTAGTGCAGGGATACCTGGATGCAGCCAATGACGAAAACCAGGTATAAACTAGGTTTACATTAGCACATGCTGCAAATATTTATTTATTAATTTTTCTTCCCCCATCTTTTATTCATAAGTTGTGAAAGTCATGTTTAATCCATCTTTGTGCCCATAGGAGCTCCACTTGAAGATTCAAGAGAAGACACAGAACACTGTTGCTGGTTCCCAAGTGGAGAAACTAAAGTGAGCAAACGCTTAATGTATATCTAACTAGTTTAATCCTTATTGCATGTCATGTATGTTCATTTGTCATTTTTCCACAGGCAGCTGGAGTCTGAACTAGAGCGGCGTATTTCTGAGCTTGAAACCACTCAAGATGCACTGCGGCAAAAAGAGGAGGAGGTACACAAACTCCAGCAAGAGCTGCAGTCAACAAAGGATGCTTTATGGGAAATAGAAAAGAAGTTGGAGAACCAAGAGCAGGAGCTGAAGTCTTCTATGAGTGCCATGGAGGAGCAAATAAAGTTAGCCAACCAAGATGTTCAAGACTCTCAGGCAATAGTCCGCCAGCAGGAAGCAGAGCTTTCTAGACTGAGGGAGGTGCTCCGGAGAACGGAGAGGGAGCTGGATGAGCGAGTGGCGCATCTTGAACAGAGGTGTCTGTTCTCTGAGGAAGAGAGAAGTATGTCCATCTTGAGCCAGTGGCTTTGGCTATTCAAGGTACAGAAAATAATTCCAGGTTTGTGAAGTTCTTGTTGCTTATATATCTTAGGCAAGACTCAGGAGGAGGGATTAAGGAGGGTGGAAGAGTTGAAGAAGGAGCTGGGCTTGCTAAAGGAGGCTAAAAAAGAGGAGATGAAGAGACACATTGAGCTCCAGGAAGAACATGCCAAGCTTACTGAGGAAGTGGCAAAGGAAAGGGTTAGACAAACTTTTTCTTGTCTGTTGGGTTTGCTGCTTTTTTTTATTATTATTTATTTTTTTTTACCAAAACTCAGTGCAGTAACTTTTGAGCTATAGCTTGTTTCTTTTTTCTTTTCTTTTTTTCCCCTTTTCACCTTTCCCTGCAGTCATTAGTGGACTCCCTATCTGTGCTAGTGGAGCAAGAGCGAGAGGATTCTGAGAATCGGTTCAGACAGCTAAAGGAAGAGCTGGAGGAGGTCCTGGGAGAGCTTGCCCTTATGGAAGAACAGGAGCAGAAGAATCAGGAGATGACAGAGAGTCAGGAGGCCCTCCAAAGGCTGCAGGAGGAAAATGAGGAGCTGGAGAGACAGCTGAGTGATACAAAAGCACTTTTGGAGAGGTGAGCAACCAAAGGCCAAGCAAACTGATGGATGTCACTGCCCATGTGTTACTATTTAGACCCACTAGACTGGCAGCATGTCCTGGCATGCACTGTAAATAAAGCAGGGAGAAAATAATTGCTGTGTATCAGTCCATCACAAGTGTGACAGAGTCAGTGGGTCACTGTCTATTTCTGTTTTTGACCAATTTAAAGTTTCCAAATGTACTCACTGCTTCATCCATGGTGTATAAAGGAAGGAGGGCACTTGGTGACCATGTTTTGGTTTTTTGGTTGTTGTTTTTTTTTGGACAATCTGATAAATGTAAGAGGTTTGGAGGGCCATGTCGCTATAATATTGATGATGTGCACCTTGTAGCTAGGCCTGCAAACAAAGATTTTATTACAACTCAACGTTATTCCATACCAGTCTAATTCTCTTATGTTATGTTTGCACCAAATGCGAAGCAAAGTTTGGCAACACGAGAATATTCGCCCCAGCCAGCAAGATGAAGAGTACAACCGATAGTTGGAATGAAATTACGCAAGCATTTTCACGAGTAAATAGAAAGTCCTATGATTCCACTCAGTTTTGTACAAGTTCACTCCGTAACTCTACATAGACGCGAAGTTAAACCACAGAGCTCCAACTCTCTTCAAATAGCATCAGTAAGCTCTTCCTCCAGTTTTGATAGTCAGTGGCATCAGGAGGGAATCCCAGTGGACGGGTTTTCACGAGGCAGCATTGAAATATTCATACCAGATCACCTCGTTACGTAGACTGTAGATGTATAAAATTAAAAACTTTGCTTTGCTATTGTTGTGAGCACAGTTATTCCATTATATCGTCCAATATTATTTATTTGTATGTGTGTGTAAATACTCCAAACCCAAAGATACACTATTATTAATTAATGTTATTAGGAAGTTGAGGAAGAAAAAGTTTGAAAAACTGTCCATTTTTATAAATGCAGTGTTACTTGATGCATGCTCTGACCTGCAACTCACCTTCAAAGAAATCCCCTCAGGATCTTTAATGGCATTTATATGACCACTGCTATATGATTTTTGTATATTTTTTGATACTTCTGGCAACTGTTACAATGGGTTGGGTGTTTTATGAACGTAAACTCAAGATGTAAATTTTAAGACAACATTCCTGTCTCCTTTTTTTGTTTGTTTTTAAGTAAAAGCAATGATGTGGCAGGTCTGAAAGAGGAGCATTTAGCTGCTGTGAGAGTTCTTGAAGAGGCGCACACAAACTCCCTGAGCAAGATGGGAGAAACTGTCACGGAGCTGGAAAGGTGAGCGCTCAAGCGTCTGTGTTTCTTGGATGTGTCTCTTGAAAAGCCAGTTTGATTTGTGTTTGCTTTAAACTTAGAATTCTGACAGAGTGTAGGCTTCACGGGATGCTCGTTTTAATTTTCAGTACCAGAGAGGCTCTAAAGGAAGCAAAGGGAAGGCAGAGAGAGCTAGAACTTGAAATTAAGGAGGTGATGTGCACAGGGTTTGAACAGAAGGAGGAGGAAATCAAGAGAGTCAGGGAGTGGTTAAAAGAGCAGCAGGAGAGACAGTTAGCTGGAATGAAATCCAGCGAGCGGATTTTGAGGTATCCTCAAAAAAAAAATTTAAAAAAAAATTTTTTTTAATCTGTGTTACAATAATTGTTGCTTTTCTGCCTTTCTCTTTAACTTTGTAGAATGTTGCTGGAGGTGCAGGCTTGCCTTGCACAAAAAGATGACGAGATGAAGGCCGCGGAGGCAGGCCACGCTGTTCAGATCAGTCAGCTACAGCAGGAGGTACAGCTGCAGAAAAAGGAGAAAGAAGACTCACTGGGACAACTGGGGGAACAGAGAGGTCAGAGTGTAGCTCAGCTCCAAAAAGAGAGGGAGAAAGCCCAGAAACTGCTGGAGGAAATCAGTGGGGAAAAGCAGGAAATGATGACCCAGCTCCAACAAGAAAGAGAGGAGAAGGTTAAAATTCAGATAGCCCTTCAGGAGGAGAAGGAAGCATGTGAGGTTCAAAGGAAAGACCACCAGCGGCTAAGGTCAGAGGTGATCAGACTACAGACTGAGCTTGAGAGATTAAAGGAGGAAAGGAAAGGTCTGCTGTCTCAGGTAGAGCTCAGAGACCAATCTAAGGTGGATCTTGAAAATCAACTTAGCACGGCCGAGCAGGCCAGAAAACTGCTTCACTCTCGCCTGGATGAGGTTGAACAAGGAAGCGAGAGCTTCCAGGCCCAATTAGGCCTCGCAGAGGATAAAAAACAGGCTCTGCAGCGCGAGTTGGACGAGCTGCGACAAGACAGACGAGCTCTGAGGGAGCAGGTAGAAGTACTGACTCAGGAGAAGGTTACACTGCAGTGGGAGATGGAGGAGCAGTGGCAGGAACTGCAAAAACAAATAACTGAAGCACAAGAGAAGAGGTGAGAGAGGTTGATCTTAGTGTGTCCTCTGGAGGTTTCTGCAGTTAGAATTTGTGCATTTTTAACTCATCGTACATTTTCTTTTAAGCTCTTCAAGTTTAGAGACCGAGCACTGGAAGAAACTATATGAGGAGCTGTTCGCCAAAGTCAAGCCCTTCCAGGTCTGTGTTTTATTTATATGACAACTCAGAAACCCACAAATATGGAATTTTTATATTAATAAATGGCAAAACCCTCCTCGTTTAATTGGTTTAGTTCACAGGGTGCATGCACATTACATGTATCCTGCCAGTAAAATAAAACTGCCACATATGAACCCGCAGACGGTTCTCACCCACCTTTGCTGTTTAGGCCATCTTTTAGTTGTCTTCCAGCTCAGTTAACGGCTTCACTCCTTCTACACACTCTCTTTGGAGCTCCAGAGTGTAATAATCACACTTTATTCTATTCACCCAGCATCAAATGGCTCACAGACACAGTGAAAAAAGTGGAGGTTTTTAGTGGTGAATGAAGTAGTACTTGCACAGTGCTTATCTAGTCTTACCAAATGCTCAAAGTGCTTTTAAGCAACTAAAAGGCAAGACTCCCCCTCCCCCTCAGAAGTTGGTGAAGATTTGAAGAGATTTGTATTTATTAAGTGGTCAAATCGAAATGAATGTTGAAGTCATAAAACTTCTGTGAAAACAGTTATCACATTAATAGTTGAACTAAATATACAAATGAAAAACCCTCTTAATGTTTATGTTGGTGCATGTGTGCGCGCATCTGCAGGAACAGCTCAATGCATTTGCAGCAGAGCGAAATGCACTACTTAATGAGAACGGGGCAAACCAGGAGGAATTAAACAAACTGGCTGACGCTTATGCTCGCCTCTTGGGACACCAGAACCAGAAGCAGAAGATCAAACACGTGGTGAAGCTGAAGGATGAGAACATCTCCCTAAAACAGGTAAAACGTGACACAGAATCACCTGCTTTCCAAAACGCAGACATCACCTCAAGCCCAAGTGCCTCTACACTACACCCTCCCCACCTTCTTTTTATTTATTTTTTTCCCTTCTTTTCATGTGTGTAGGAAGTGTATAAGCTTCGCTCCCAGGTGAGCCGGCTAAAGACTGATCTGGAGCAAGTGAAGTCAAAGCTCCCCGGTGCTCCTCGCCGCAGGTTTGACCCCAGCAAAGCTTTCCAACATGATAAGGAGAACAGGCAAACTGAAACATCTGAGCCGCTTAAAGACGGTAAGCACTCTACTTTCATCTGGCCAGAACCTTGAAGGAATGATGAGATGAAATAAGAATTGAATTTTTGTGGATGAGTCTCATTTTTATGCAACTCCTAAAGTGTTTTTAAAACTCTGATTCTCTGTTTGTTTTGTTAGGAAACCATTATGGACTTTAGGCTTTAGGACTCTGCTAGCAGTGCTGCCAAGAGACTTTTCTGAGATCCGGTATCTGTGGGTTATGAAAGTGTAAACTGAGGTTTTACATCCTTTTGTGTCAAAAGTTTTAATAGATTGTTTTAGTGTGTACATTTTGTGTTTGGAACAGACTTTTCCTTACAGAAACTGTAAAATTAATGAGGTAAAAGATGGAATAAAGTCTTAGATGCTAACAATCGGAGATCAAAAGTGTAACTGGCTTAAAATGTAAGGTGCATTTTGCTAACTGAATTGTAATCTTTTGATTTTTTTCTTAGGTTTGTAGTAATTATCTCATGGGGAAAAACTCTTAATAAATCTGTCTTCTTCTGTAAATAAAGACAAATTTTAATACTCTTCTTGCACCCAGTTGTTCTTGAGATTTATTCATATGCTAAGTGTAGAAATGCTTTATAAGGAGTGTGGGGGTTTTGTTGTTGTTGTTTTTTTATTTATTTACTTTGTTGTTGTTGTTTTTCCTTTCCTTTTCTTTCCTTCTGTCATTTGGATCATTTTGGCCATGTCTGTCCTCAACCAGAAGAGAGCACTCTAGGACTGCAACCACAGGTTGGAGTACAGCAAAAGGCTACTGCAGCTGCACTATATATGAGCGACAAAAAAAAAACAAAACACAAATTCACATCTTTGCAGAGAAGAGCCTTGGGTTATGGGTCAGGAAGCTTTATTTCCTTCAGTTGATAAGACATAGCCAGCAAGTATCAGCCCAGAAATTGACTTTGGGATCTTTTTACAGGCTATGAGTGGTGCTCGTTGTGAAGTGGCGAGTCAGTTGCAGTAGCCCTCCAGGTGGTAAATGCTGCACGGCTTGTGGCAGCACTGCTCCACGATCCCTCTCTTCACTTTGGGCTCGTCGTGGCCCGACAAAGCCCTCCACAGTTGCTGCTCCTGTTTGGCCCTTTTAGACAGGAACCCTTTGAAGTGGAGAAAGTTTCCACAGCCCTGTGTTAAGTCCTGATGCTGCTGTTCAAAGCTCCAGTTCCGCAAAATACCATTTACTGTTCACACTTTAATGGAGACTTAATGGCTAGTTAATCTGATCTCCCCAATCCATTTAGTCTTGTTAGTCTGTACTTCAAGAGGAGATATGATGGAGCGCTAACGGAGGCATATCATAGCTTACATCCCTAATGTTAACCTGGAAACATCAATAGAGCATTTGATGCGGAAGATCCCCAAAAAAGTTTCTAGAATATAGCATAATGAGTAATTTAGGGATTTCATGATTTTGATCAACTGGTTTTGTCACATCAGATGTTGAAAGCTACAAACCACAAGCTTGGCCACACCACTGAACTCAAAGGAGCCTGGAGTTAGGCTTTGCACACTAATGATGACTCAATACATTGATATAGTTCTGTAAAGTTTTCAGTATGCTGTCCCTAAACATTTTTCTTCCAGCTAGCATCCAATTTGGCATTTTCATTAGACTGAGTCTGAACTTTGAACACTGTGTTCAGAGACTAGACACACAAAGCACGACTGGGGTCTTGGGGTGATGTCATGCTGTTCCTTTCTGAACTCCCACCATCAAGGGAACAATTAGATTATTTTACACAAGTCAAACAAAAAAAGAGGCAGAACAGTGGCCTTACCGAGCAGATGTTCCACATCCCGCTTGTGGGTCCGGCTCGGATTGTAGAAAAAGCCCCTTTCTCCACATACAAAGTAGAGGGCGTCCACCAGGTGGGAACCACACAGATGCTTGAGGGGGACCGAAGACCCCCCTGGAGAGCAGAGCATCAGCAGTAACAGCATGGACACTGCCCACGATACCCTGGCCATACGAGGGAGACCGCTTGAACAAAGGACAAAAAGAGGACTTCATACACAAACAGTTGAAAACTATTCAGATTTTTATTGTGTCGGGTTTCAAAGAACAGTGTAAAACTGAATTCAGTTATCAATACATAACGCCTCAAGGTTGGAGGAGTGAAAGTAAGACCATGAAGTGATGTTGAATTCCTGGCATCCAGGCCATTTTCTGTTAATAACTTCTTGTGAGAGTCTACCTAATAGCTGCAAAGACGAGGCACACGGCAATACCCCAGCTCAAAATTTAGAAAGGAGGGGAGAAATTTAAAAAAAAAAAAAAGCAAATACGACATTCTTTCATGGAAATGCCATGTTAAAAAGGTCTGTGGAAGAGTCGTCGTATTTCTCAATTCTCCAAACTTTCAGTGTTCAAGAAAAGGGGATCATTTCAAATGTTACATCTTGACGACGCACTTGGTCTTCACTCTGTTTTTCACAAGGCTAATGCAACACATGGTGATAATCTTTTCTAAACAGAAAATCATCCCTAAAAATGTAATGTTTTTTTTTTAATGTTCTATGTTTCATAGGTATATATTTTTCTCTTTTTAGTTTTTTTTAGATTTCAGTCACCCAAAGTTGAGCCTAATGTCATTTCTGCACAGCCTCTGTTGAAGTAGATTGAAAATTGATTTTGTTCTCAGTCCGTTTGCTTTACTTTTATCCCCAGTTGAGCCAGATTTTATGATGGCCCCATCAAAGCTAGAAGGAATATGCCCCAGAATCACCAATGTGGATACTGTCAGTGTATCCTCAAGGTCAGTCCACACCTTGCTGTCCAGCTTAGCAGTTACAGTGCTCAAGAGTGGAGATGATTTGTCCAGTATTACAGAAGTGATATTAGTTAAATCCCATTTGTGATGGATATTCTTGCACGTTTGAAGTTCAGCTTCTGTTTCAAGGTGAAAAACATATTTAGCAGTCATTTAGAAACTATATAGACCTTTTGTGGACATCATATAATGTACTGCAGATTATTGGATTGAAAATAAATCATTTTAACAGTGTTTTTAACAATGCACCTGTGCCAGACATTACAGCATTGGCAGAGCACTATCGGGTCTGCCACTCCTCTATCCCTCTTGGCGTTGTGCCAGGCTCCTTGGCACAGTGGATGGCTGAATTATAGATTCTGCACACACTTTATTTTCATCCTGGTTATTATACACATAAATTTTAACAGTGGAAATCTTGAGGGAATACAGAGAAACTTGCTTACCTGTGTTTGAGGCCTGAGTGCAGCAGAGCAGCTGGTGGTTAAAGATGAAAAGGCCTAGGCCTATAGGGCTATACTGGTAGAGAACATCTCTACTTGGCTACCTTTGCCCCTTTATAACTCTCCACCTGGCTTTTGTCAGCCTCAGCGGAAAACCCTAAGGTCCTCTTATTAACACCCTGACCTGTAAGCATGCTGATCTGCTCTTCAGTCGCACTACGTCATTTAACTGAGTGTGGACCTGCAATAACGGGATATAGTTGAGAAGGCAGACATCCAGCAATGCCCAACTCAACCCCCGCTGAGTGTTGTCCTGACTTGCTCTGGTAACAGGATGACAGACAAACACCATATGTCTGATCACAAGAGCCATGGACTTCCAAGTTTGCCAGTGACCACTGGTGGTGTTTTTAGGTACTGTCACATAGGACTCATAAGAATAAGGTTTGTGTCATTCAAGTCCAAGTTACAAATGTATATGTGCAATTCCATATGGATGTTTTAATTTAGTCATGAAAAAAGTTATATCGTATTTTATCGTGCCCTATCCCTATATCACAACATAAAAGACACACACACACAAATATTTTAGAAATCTCCTAAAAACTTTAAAACTAAAAATGATTGAATCCTTGTCATTATACCTGAATTTCAAGCACCAAAACTTTTTGTTTGCTGTTGAGGACTGAATACTAGTAAGAACTGAATAATAGTAATTTTGGCATCTAATCAAAAAAATAATAATGTGCTTCTGATAA
>VVHJ01022407.1:16925-27307 GCA_015107715.1 Tylochromis polylepis
GTTTTTCGGAGGGGGGGGGGGGGGGGGGGGGGGGGGGTTACTGACTTTAATGCTGAATTGTAGATTATGTCGCCCAATGTGAGGAAATGCAGACGCGAGTCTTTGGCTCCTGCTTTCCTGCAGTAGCAAGGTTAAAGGAAGCTGAGGGTCTAGTAGCAAGAGTATTGTTGTGGTAGTTTGGAAAATGTCTTAATCTTTGGAAAACTGTGGCAATTTCATGTAGAATTAGAAACAATAATGGCATCTCTGACTCTGTAGCTGGCAGCAGATTGAGATGTAAGATGATGAATCACTAGTTTCCATCACTAGTATTGAGCATGGTGTTGTGTGATTGAAAATTTTGCATTTATCAAAAGCAGTAATAATGCAGTTAGTTGTCATTTTATGGATTAGTCTTAAAATAACCACCTATGTTAACCTTGTAAAGCATTATTTAAAAATGACCTACAATGTCGTGTCAGTGACCTTTCTGCTGCATAATGAATACTTTTCAGACCTTAAGTACATCATTTGGATCTTCCTGTAATGCAATATTAAAATTATTATTGAATAATATGGATTCTATTTAATAATTTTATTGAGATTGAGGTCTTTGACTTTTTTTGTGACTTTTGTAAAATGCATTTGTAACAGAGAACCATGGTTTTCCCTCAGAGGATAGAGTATACACAGATGAAATGTGATGATCAATATTTATTCTTTAACCCTAACCCGATTTTAAATGCAATTTGTGTGCTAACCTAAGTACTCAGCTGGTGCGACTCAGACTTCTTCAGATCAGCTTAAATGTCCTCAGTCCCCGATTGGTTGAGCAGCTACACCCAGCTTCTGCTCATTTCCTGGTGTCTTTCTTTTTTGGGGGCCTGTGTTCCAGCATGCTACTGCAGATAAAGGAGAGGGAGTAATAAGCTAAGCCAAACCACCTGTGCTGAATTAGACTTCCTCTCCCTTGCCTAATTCTCAGACCCACTTAGAGCATACTTACACTATGTCCTCTGTACCAATGCTCTCAGTACAGCTGACCCCTTAAGTCCAGTTTATTTGACTAGTATGACTAGTGCACCGTGCCCACAAACCTTACAGTGTGATCATTGTTTAGCCAATTATTCATGTAAAAAAATAGAGTAAATGAGGGAGGATGTGAGATGAGAGTGTGCTCAAGCTCAGTATGAGCCAACAGACCTACTGTGTTTACAGACTACAGATTATAGATGTTACAGTTTCTGTTTCCACGAGACCTCTAGGGTCCATTTCTAGTTCCCAGTGACAGAAACTGTGTCATCAAATAAGCGTAAGGCTCTAAGCAGACATCCCTGTTACAATCCAACAGTTGCTCATGCAGTTGCCTGCGACGCAGTGTTTTTACTATGTTGCATGCATCTGAGAGCTGGAGACACAATGGCTGAGTCGTTCCTGTTATTCCCCTTTGAAGTCAGCTTGGAGTCCTGTCCAAGGATGCATGTCTGTGTTGTCACAAAAAAATTAGGAGACATGCACAGGGACCCTTGCAAGCCCATTATAATCGCCACATCGCCCATGTTATGTGCAGTAGCATCACCACAGCTCTGATTGTAGGGTCTACCTTACAATATAAAGCGCCTTGAGGCAACTGTTGTTGTGATTTGGCAATGAATAAATAAAATTGAATTGAATTGAACTGAACCATTTATACCAGCGCAAAGGATACCAGTACTAGCTGTAATATTCTCCTGAATGATAGGTATCTCTACTCAGACAAAACATCCATCAACGCTGGTATAGGAGGAGAAAAAGCCAAAACAGGAAGCAAAGAAACTGCTGAGTTAAAAAAAAGAAGAAGAATTTTTTCAGAAAGTTTCATCTTTTTAAACTGACGTTGCATCTCAGGCAAAGCTGTGAATCTCTGAGCTTCTGTGTTGATGTATCTTCTGTAAAAACCAACATGATTGTACACCCATGTTTTTAACAGTGACACCTGTGAGAGGTTACAAAAACTGAGAGGCACACGAGAGGCTGAAACAACATCAAGGTCGCCTTGAACCAGTGGACGTGACATCACTTTTGATGTGCAGCGCTGTGAGGGTGAGAATGGTGAGTGTCAAGGGCCCATTACGCTCAATGTGTGATGATGAAACTTATGTGATTCAGACTCAAGTAGATCATTGCAGACTTGCAGATGAAGGTATAAGTATGACTGACAGAATGGTCAAATTAACTAAACTTTGGGGGTCAAACACATTCAGACACAGTACAGAGAGCGTAATATGAATATGCTCTACTGTCCGTGCTGCAAGAGTGATTGCAAATACATAAATATAAAACCTCCTAAATTTTCTAGTGAAAACAAGAGAATGTAGGAGGACAAGGAGGACTATCCCGCTTTTCATCCAAGCTACAAGGGTGAGTGAGAAAAATATCATTTGTGTTAAATCACAGCGCTCTGTGATAGAGCCAAGTAGCGTAAACGTGGATCTATACCACCCTAACAGTGATCTTACAGCTGGTAAAACAGAAAGGTGATTTGTATTGGTACATAAATCATTTGTTGCTCTTTAATTTTCTTGTTATGTTCTTTAGATGGGTTTTAACAGTGACTCTAGCATCCCACCAGAGTCCCAGGTAGAACAATAAGCAGTTTTAGTTTCATGACCATGACGGACGGTCTACATGTACAACAATATACAATAAGGAAACTCAATGCTTCTGATATCTATTAGGGATATATGGCCAACCTATTAAATCTTCTGACCCAGCAAGTTAAAACACCATTTGGGCCGTTTCCTCTGCTACTGCTCATTAAGCTAATTACACTAATGGTAGCTGTTGAAGGGCATTAACAGTTTGTCACTTTTATGTCGGCTGCAGCTGCTTCCCAGTATTGTGGTGGCACCCTGGCTACGTAAGCGCAATGTGCGGACAGCCAGATGCAGTGGGTCAGTGGTTCTCTGGCCCAGAGTGAAGAGTCGTGGGAGGTCCAGAGACCCTGGTTCTGTTTTTGGACACACAGTCACAAACAGGAAGTCCCTGCAAACCAGTCACACAGCGCCACTTCCTCCCTTTGTTTACAATGGGGGTTGAATTAAATTCCCAAAGACAAAGTTGTACCAGTGTTTGTTTGTCCAGCTCCATTTTGGCCCTACTGCTTTGACTTTTTCAGCCTGCTGCCTTTGCTTCACAGTGAATCTTGATTGAATCTTGTTTGTTTTCTTTCACCCATCGTCTCTTTTGAAACTCAGGAACCTAGGAATGAATGGGTTGTTTAGTTAAGAACATCAGATTCGTAGTGGGGGGTTTTTTTAATCGAAGAGCTCTTTTTAAATAAATAAATTAGTTGTAACTTAAGGATTGATACAGGCATAAGAAGAAGAGTTTCAGTTCTTCGAAGAGACAAATCTGATTTCTTAGCTTTATACTTAAAACATTTTAGTAAGTTACCAATTAGCTCGCAACTTTTTTTTTTTAAATGTAAAAAGTCAAGAGTATTCTGTATACCGAGGTTTTTCGACCTGTGGGTTTGGAGCACCATGTGGCTCTTTTAACCATTTCCAGTAACTCCCTGTAGGTTTGACAATAAATAGATGGATAAGTATAATGACTGCTTTCATCTGATTCAAAGAAGGCTTTCACGTGGTCACGTTGGTAAACAGCAAAACTTGTTTATTAGTTTAGTTCAATAATTTCATAAATCTGGTGTTATTGTAATGGCAAAAAATTTAAAGCATCAAAATGATGTTAAATAAATATTAATAGCTCACTACAGAGTAGTCACATGTGGAAAAAGATTTAAAGTGGCGGAGTCTGGCTTGGACCTTCCTCTGTGGAGCTCACACATGTGTGCTTGTTTTTCCCTTTGTGGGTCCTTTCCAGATACTCCAGCTGGAATACCTGGACCCTACAAACTCTCCAACTCCAAATGCAGTCAGTGGGGTTATGTTAACAGGTGATTATAAATTGTCTCTAGTTGTGAATATGTGTGCGAATGGTTGTCTGTCTCTGTGTGTTAGCCCATCAACAGACTGGCAAAATGTATAGGGTTTACCCCACCTCTCACCCTATGTCAGCTGGGAATGGCTCCAGCCCCACTCTGACCCTGAATTAGATAAGCAGAAGAAGATGTATGTATGTATGTTTCAGAGCATGAACAGAGAACAAAAGGCATTATACCAGAGAGAAATGACATCAAAGTATGCTGATTTGAAATCCGCAGAATTCTACATCACAAAAAAAATGGTGGTAGAAGTAGCTTTTCAAAAACTCAATAAAATGCAAAGTCAGCAAACATTTTGAGAAGTTTTAATATATAGATAGAATACATAGATCAGATATATAGAATATATAGATATATCTGATGGCTGTTTATGTAGGTTTTATATCCAGGTGAAATTAAAAAGGAAACTACCCTACTAAGTGACCAGACATATGTCCGGATGGCTGCCAAGCGGTAACACTTGCTTATGGGACTTCTTTTGCATGCTGTGGGATTTTAATGTGGGAAGTTTGGGGCCTGGATCAGTTACTTGGGTGCCTTTGTCGTGATCCTGAACAGTTTTTGGCGGAGAGGCAGGTTATGGTGATCAGCTACAGTACAGAGTATGGCTGTATGAAAGTGCAGCTGCCATGCTTGCAACCATATTTAGTAAGATTTTACGTGTTATGTGACCTCGAAGTGAATGCAGAGACCTGTGGATTCTCACAGAACATTGCACTGGGACAAGATGAACAATATTATACACTTCATCTGTCACTTGTGTTAATGTTTTGGCTAATCACTGTACATCCAGATGGGCCTTATGCAACTGTTACTTTAATCATGCAGGTGCAGTCAGTGCCATAATGCCCTACACATTACGAGTCTGTTGGGAGCAACACAGGAAGTTCACTTGACGATCGAGTCACAAAGTCTGCCGAGTGAATAGCTCAGGGACATGAGTCAACAATATGTCTGACTATAATAAGCAAAAGTTAATGTTTTATTCTCTGTCTTCAATAAATGTTGACAGGCATGAAAGTCGTCGTTCACAAGCCTTAATGAAGCAGAAATTGATCCAGAAAGTGATCACTAAGAACTTAGTGATCTGCTTTGATTTGGTGTTAAATGGGTTATCATGTATCTCTTGCACTGAGCTGTGTTTTTATAAAGAACAGGATACATGGGACCGAGAGGGCTTAAGTGAAGACAGCGCTCACAGCTGCTGCTGCTGCTGATGTGACAAAAAAGGGGACTAATTTCTTGCCTAAACACAGTTCGCATTTTACAGATTCTACAGAAGTATAATGATACCGCTACCACAGTACAGATTTCTTTCTTTCAGGAATGCATTTATCTTGTTGTGGCTTAAGACATGGTATGACACACCTCAAGCCAGTGTGCTCAGGCAGAAAATACCGGCCCTTTGTTCCCTAAATATCTGATAATTGCCGCAAGGAACTCTCACTCCAACTGCATACCACATCACGCTACCTTTATGTGAAAGGCCTCCACTGTTTACATTGTGTGAAGTCTCTGCAATAATGAGTGAAAAGCATGTAGAATAATGGAAAAAGTAATATCAGAGGCTGTGTTCAGAGGATGCAAAGGCTTCTCAAGGGGATTATATGTTACTTAAAATGTTAACTTCCCAATATTAGTGCAGCAAGAGGGAAAAAAAACATGCTGTGTTTAAGTGAGTTTGGGAACTGTGTGGCCTTTCGGTTATTAGAATTTCCCAAGGGAGTGAAATTCCACATCTCCCCTAAACTTCTTCACTTCTTCCATCTTTCATACTGGGTTTCTCCCCCTTACTTAAAATTTATTTCACCTTTTTTTTTCTTTCCCTGCCTCTCCTTCTCCTCTCTTTAAGTCTTCCATTCTCTGTTTTCTCCCTTAATATTCCAGCTTTAGCCAGGAGCATGTCACTCCCACACACCAGTGGCCATGCCATGTGTCAGAAGTCCAGGCCTGTGAAATTCTCAAAGGTGGTTTAAACAATTGTAAAATGAAACACAAAACTACCAGTGAAATATATGAATAGATTACAGATGCGGTAGAAGGCCTGTTTTGGTCCTTAAAAACTTCCAAAAAGAGCAGTGACAACATGCCATTAATATCTCTTGATTAATGTAAAACAAAAGATCCTTGAAGTCACTTACATGTGCCACACAAAACCCCATTTAGTGATGCCAAATTTGACACGATGATGTCACTGAACGGTACCAAAAATCTGCACCACTGAGTCACGTCCTGGAGGAGAACAGCCACCACCTAACATCACAGTTAGGTGCGTCACCTTTTCCCACTCACAGCCCATTTGGGTTCAGTTTTGGCATTCCCACTTTTCTTTTTATTGAGTTACACAGCCCACCCTCTCTTGCTCACATTTCTGAGACATTGGATGGAGAAAGGAAATGGAGCGAAAAAGGTATAGCGTGAGCCGCCAGTGAAAGCTCTCTGCCTGAAGGTCAGGGTGTGGTTCATTACTGTAAGTTACAGACAAATCTGGTCTGAGTGCAACAGCTTTCCTTTTAAAATCGTATACTGCATTTTTAAAAACAGTTTTATATAATTTCACACTTTAAAAAAAAGCTTTTTAATTATTAGTATTGCTAAAATGAAAAAGGATGAAAGAGGAATGCTTTTCAGTAAATTGTTCATTAGCGATAACGCCCCCTAGCAACACCAGTACTTTTTATCTATACCAACTAATGATGTGAACATAAATTGTATACAACTGTATGCAAAAGATGTAGTTTCATGGTCTAAAAAAATTTTACCAATTGAACTTCAGCCTCCATTCTTTCTAGTGGCCATCAAGGGGCGACTCTTCTGTTTTAAAAAAGGCAATTTGTAAAGAACTCTATGGGAAAACACTTCTATTGGTTACGTCATACGTGACCTCTGAAAACACTTTAAATTAAGGACCATAAACCCAACAGTAAAGTGTTACTGACTAAAACAGGATGCTCACTTTGTAATTTACGGCCCTCACTACAGTCATAAATAAGGATACAGCAGGGTATCCAATCTGGTTTCTAAAACAAAGACTGTGATGGCCAGAATACTCAGCTCGAGGCTTCAGGATCAGATCAGTAGGTGGCCTCACAGTGACTACTACATCTTTTTTTTTACAGTCTATTAATGCAATATGCAGTACAGTATGTGTCTCAAGCATTAACATTAGCTTGTAATATTCAAATCAGAAACAATGCCTTTAAGGGGAATTATTTCTCTTCTCATTTGAAGACCCCCATAGCAGCAGCTATATACAACCAAATTCTATGAGATCAAAGCAGAAGCACAATTAACTCCAATTAAGATATAAAATATATGAGGCATTTGACCTAAAGCAGTGTCAGTCATCTGCTGCCATGGAAAGTGATGGCATTCGATGATTAAATGTTGATACGGGAAATACTGTGTTTTTTTCCCCTGCCTTTTTTGGATAAATGAAAACCATAAATAACGCGCCAGCTGCATTATTTTCTTGGCATTTGACTGTTAAATTAATATTTTAAATGGTTTCCTTCAATCTGCGTCATGCCATCTTTTCTGTCAGCGCCTGCCTTCCACTCACTGAGAGGTACCTACTGTCGAATCTACTCTCTTCTGATGTAACTTTGATAAGAGGGATGTGATGACAGAGGCCAAAGTTGTACCGTACTGTGGGGGCAGACTAGCTCCATGATCCTGTGGGATTGTGGGTAAATATCTGCAGCCCAGTCATGGGAATGAAATTGCTCCATGACAAGTTTGTGAGCCGGGTTTACTGATATAGATTTAACCAGTGCAAGGTCACTTAGGAGGACCAAGGGGAACTTTGTATTCCTCTCATCAAGGACTATTTCTTCCCCTGTTTCTAACTCTGCAGAGACAAATTCACTCACTGTGTTCTTTTTACTCTTTTTCCCACTGTATATCTTCATAAGGAAAATATTTTCTTGAAAATAGCTGTTTACACAGAACTTTGATGTGCCCCGGGATTATTATTGTAAGATTTAATGTCTCCAAAAGTCCTCAAAGTTTGGACAACACAGCGGCAAGGAACCAATAATGTGTGTGTGAGTGCGTGAGCTGCTTGTTTGTGAACATAATCACATAATTGTAGTTTGTGTAAGAGAGAAGGAAGGGTGAGGATTAGTGTTCCTCTGTGTGTCGCTGTGTGATGTCTGCATGAGAACAGTGTGGAAGCTCGTGACACAGTGCCACACAAAGAGCAAGGAAACCCGCCAGCGTGTGGGACAATGAAGCACCTGAGGAGTTTAGCTCAGCACTTTGGAGGAGGATGTGGCAGAAAGAACCAATTCACACACCTCTCATTTACGTATAACAATGATACTTCAGTTCACGGGGGTCTTTGTTTCTTTCCTTCTTCTTTTTGTTTATTTGTTTTTACCATGTCCACTGAAAAATATTGGAGGGTGAAATAAAAACATAATTACTTTTATTTCCCTACAAAAATTTGACTTGGTTTCACACCATATATATTTTTTTCCTGTTTATCAATGCCTAATCAGTGGGAACTCCCCATAATTTGAGAGCAGCCGTGTCAAACATCAGCACCTTAAACAGTCAAAAGCTATAAAAAAAAGAAAGAAGCTTTTTTCATTTTTTCATGAGAAATATCTACAGTATCTTGCAGCAGCTTGCTTAGCCTTGGTTACTGCATATAACGGCCTGCCAACCCTGACACAGTCTCTGATGTGTCTCATGCAAATATAGCTAAGCACACAGAATTATAATAATATAATTAGTTTCTGCTGACATGTTGCATAAATATTTTTTGGATGTAGTAATGTCATTCATCTACAAATACAGAGAATATACTGTACTTCAGGTTCAGGTTCAGGTTACTTTATTCGTACTGGTAAGTAGGTTTGGTCTGTAGTGGTGAGTCATCCACCCTCACCTTTACATTTTCAGTACAAACAATGACAGCAGGTAAGCATAATACAACATACTGAATAAATAAATAAATAATAATAACAGAAGATCCACACACCATCATGCAGGACCGAAAAGCTGTGATTTGTCTATTTGAGAGCTTTTTTTTAACCCATGTTTATGTGCACAGGGTCACAGTTTTGCACATTTTGCAAAGAAAAACTTTATTGTATGTAAAGTCTTGATGCATGCTCAATCATCCAGGTAAGTAAATCCCAAAAAAGTTGATTCTGTTTCGTCACTCGTCTAAGTCACTTGGATGAGTGACGAAACGTTTCTCCCACTGAAAACGCTACATCCAGATGAACAGAATCAACTTTTTGGGGATTTATTATATGTAAAGTTTCATTAGCTGAAAACTGTAACCGAGTTCAACTGTTTCTTTTGGCAAAATGTACAGGAGTCAAAAAAGAACCTGCACAAACATGGAGAACATACTGTGCTGCTTTTCCCAGGAACACGTACACATTTCAGAGGAAGTAGATGTTTTGTTTTCTGTGATTAAGCTCCTTAGCGTCTAATTATAAACAGGCTTTCTGTTACCGGCTCACCTATACACTTGAAAGATCAAGGATATCTCTGATTTATGTTCAGAATTCCCCTTTCACTTCCCAAAAAATTTAGAAGGACTTTTTAAAATTACAGGCTCTGTGACTATTTGCTTATGTATTTAATCCCCCTCTTAAAAGAAAACAGCTATTTGAGTCTTCCAGGCAGTTCACAGGCTACTAGAGTATCCCTTCCACCTAAACAGAGATAAAAACTGTTGTCTTCATATTTAGACCTGTGTGTTCCTGACTGGCTCCCATGACAAGACAACGTCATGACGGTGGGAAATTCATTTTCCTGTTCGGCTAAACAATTGGGCGGCATTAATCCTGAAACTGCAGCTGTGAGAAAGTTCTGGGAAAAAAAGGAGTTTATTACACCTTCTGACTGATAATAGGTGTGAATTGCTTTTTACTCGACCAAACAAGGACTAATGGAAAAAAAATACCCCAAACAATGCATCTTTGAAATGAGTAGAGTCAGACTTCAGGCTCTTATCCTTCGCTACTGTCATGGTCCTGGGTCTGTGACCCAGTGTTTTGAGTTTTCGTGTGTTTTTTGTCATTCTGTATTATGATTTATCTTGTTCCCCAGTCGTGTCTCATGTGTCACCTCTGTCTCTGCGTTCTGTGTCCCCTTGTTTTGTGTCGAGTCCTTGTCTGTCTTGTGCTTCCTGTTTTACTTTGTAGTTTCATGTCTTTCGTCAGTGTGTTTAGTTTTGCTTCCCCTTGTCTTGTCATGTTTAATTACTCCCAGCTGTGCTCTCCTCCTGTGTCCCATTCCCTCGTTATCCCTTAGTGTATTTAAGCCCTGTGTTTTCCTTGTTCTTTTTCGTGTCGTACCCTCTCCATGCTGTGTGTTGTCTCCGTGCTCCCCGTTTCCTCGAGTTCCCAGTTCCCAGTGTTAGTTCTTAGTTTCCATGTTCAGGATTTGGTTT
>VVHJ01022411.1:1810-12005 GCA_015107715.1 Tylochromis polylepis
GGGGGGGGTGTGAATCAGGTTATCAGGTTCCTGGGGAGGGAAGAGGAACTGTATCCATCCTTCACACTACCATACAGTAGGCAGTCGGCTAACTGATGACAGACTGACACCAGAGTAAAGACCATTACAATTACTATTACAAAGTACGGGTCACATGATAAGAAACGTATTAATATAACACTAGTCCTCAGAGAGCATTGAAATATTGTTTTTATGTCTATTACAGTGTTGTTACAAGAGCAAACAACAGATAACAAAAGGGTATATCAAACAGATATGGCACTATCCTATGCAGAAATTCTAAATATTTCCCAGAGCTGTGGTATCTGGTAGAGTTGGGTAGCTGGGCACATTTGAGCAGCTTTTTCTCATTGCTATGTATGAACAGAAAAAGTGCAAAAACAGCAAAATGACACTGTATGTCTTTACATTCCAATAACTCCACAATGTCCTGTAAAGTGATGACAGAGACAAGCAACTACAATAAGAGCTTCAAGGGACATTTTGCCATATTCTATTCTGAGAACAGAACTAATGACAAGACTGTCATCCAGCAAGTCTTTGATATTAAAAACAAAAACTGAGAGCAATGAGAGTATATTGAAGTGAGAGAAAAAAACAAGCATAAAGTCATACTGAAGACCTAATTGAGTTATGCAAATAGTGTCTGTTGATAGCAAAGTATTTTGAGATGCTTTCTTAAAGTCTGCTGGGAATTGGAACCGAGTGATATAAACAGCCGGAGATGAAAAATGCTCACAATGCTTCAGCACAGTGATTTGTTTACCCATTAAAAAGGAAGAAATCTATTATAAAAGCCACAGTCATTAACAGTTAGGATGACTCAGTTGTGCACCCTTTGTAGTACACTTCCAAGATTGATATATCATGTAAACTGTGCAGCTATGATTCACTTCACTATGTAATAAAATGATGAAATTTTCAGGCCCAAAAAACATAACGGCCTGTCTGTTGAAACATCAATTTAAACAGTCCAACATTTTGGGAAATCTACTTGTTTGTTCAGTCAGAGGTTAGTGGTATGTGATATGTACCGCTGGCAGAAAGAGGGAGTGGCTGACATCCAGTAATCCTACCAGTGGCTGGACAAAGCTGGACTGAAAGACAGCACAAAGGCACCAATCACGACAGCACACGAGCAAGCTCTCAGCATAAGATCCATAGAGGCAGAGGTATATGGAATGCCATAACCAAGTGGCCGACATAGTATACAGGAACATGTGTGCCGGTATGGCCTGGAAGTTCTGAGGTAAAAATGGGACGCACCACCTAGAGTGGTTGAGAATGACTGAGCTAAAATCCCATGGTACTTCCAGATACAGACAGACAAAGTGGTGATGGCTAACCAACCGGATATAGTAGTGGTGGACAAGCAAAGTGTCAGGGGCTGGGTCTGTGACCCAGCATTTTGAGTTTATTTTGTATTTTTGATTTCTTATATTATATGTCAAGTTCTTGTTTTGTTGGTATTATTAGTTAGGATTTAGTTGTTTTTTTCTAGTTTAGGTTTTCATCTGTCCCCTTGTGTGAGTCTGTTCTTGTCTTCTGTGTCAGTCTGTCCTGCATTTCTTGTCTGCATGTTTCATGTTTTTCAAGCTTGTGTGTCGTGTCTACGTCTCTCAATGTTTCCTGTTTTATTCTGAAAGCCTTGTGTTTCTTTGTTCAGTGTGTTTAGTTTTACCCTTCCCCTGTGGTGTCGTTATGTTCATTTGTGTCAGCTGTTTCCCCATGTGTTTCCACTTCCCCTAATCACCTCCTGTGTGTATTTAGTCTGTGTGTTTTCATTCAGTCTTTGTCAGGTCGTCTGTGTTCCTTCCCTCTACGTCATGTCAGGATTAAGTCTTTCACGATTCTGCTCAGGTTATGTTCATGTTCATGTTTCTTGTTCACGTTAACTCCTCATAGTTTCTCGCATACACTTGTTCAGAATTGTGTTCATGTCACTGTTTCATAGTTAGTCATAGTTTCTCCCAGTCTAGGTTTCAGTTTAGTTTTCCCCTGGTTGTGCCTTGTTTTTTGTACTCATGTTATCAGCCACAATAAATGGATCACTTTTTGTTTATTTAAGTTAAGTTCCACGTTCTGTTTTTTGTCTGCATTTGGGTCCTTTATTCACCCTATACACTGACTGTGACACAGAGGAAGACGGCCGTAGTGTTAGATGTACAGTATCTATACCAAGTGATAGCAACATCAGGCAGAAGGAACATGACAAGCTCAAGAAATAGCAAGGGCTCAGAGAACAACTGAAGAAGATGTAGGGGGTGAAGGCCACAGTGGTCCCAGTGGTAATCGGAGCCTGACTTATTGCCATCTATGCGATAAGCTTTTGCAATGGTTGTATTGGACTCACAGCAACAAGCCAGACACCCCATATTCCTGAACCACCTCCCACAGAATACTCCAAGGGACACGGTCAAATACCTTCTCCACAAAACACATGTAGACTGGTTGGGCAAACTCCCATGCATTCTCAAGCATCCATGGGAGGATAAAGAGTTGGTCCAGTGTTCCGTGACCGGGACAAAAACTGCATAGTTGAACCTGTAAACAAGGTTCGACTACGCAGACAGACTCTCCTTTCCAGCAACCTAACATAGATTTTCCCAGGGAGGCTGAGGAGTGTGATCCCCCTACAGTTGGAGCACACCCTCCAGTCCCCTTTGTTAAAGATGAGACCCACCACCCTTGTCTGACAATCCAAAGGTACCGTCCCTGATCTCCATGCAACATTGTAGAGACATGCCAAGCAAGACAGCCCTACAACATCCAGAGCCTTTAGAAACTCAGGGTGAAACTCATCCACCCCAGGGGCTTGCCACCAAGGAGTTGTTTAACTGCCTCAGTGACTTCACCCCCGGTGATGGACGAGTCATCCCCAAACTTTGCTTCCTCTATGGAAGACGTGTCAGTGAGATCAAGAAGGTCTTCGGGATATTCCTTCCACCTGACAATATCAACAATATCCTCATTTGAAGTCAGCAGCCCTCCTCCCACACTACACACAGTGAAGGTAGAGCACTGCTTTCCCCTCCTGAGTCGCCTGATACCAGAAACTCTTAGTGGCGGTCCAAAAGTCTTTTTCCATGGCGTCTCCAAACTCCTTCCACACCCGCGCTTTTGCTTCAGCCACTGTCCAAGCCGCGTTCCGCTTGGCCTGTCGGTACCTATCTGAGGCTACAACCCCACACACCAACACAATTCCCTAATGAGGACACACATCTCTGAGATCTTTCTCATAGTAGAATACAAAGGTGACCACATAAAGCAAAGATGAAAACCAGCACAAAAAAGCCATTGCTACATTTATTTTGCTTTAGAAACATGAACAAGTAGAAAGGGAGGCTGACAACCTGACTGCTTATCTGTTTGCTACCTTTTGAAGTTAAGGGTCTGGCTGCTGGGGTCAGCATTCACTCAGCTTTCACTCTGGGTTCTTGGCTAACTTAGTGTTAACATTCTGTCTGTGCAGATGCTTGCAAAGAACCAGTTATGTTAGCAGCATAATGCAGTTGTCTCTGTCCTGGATGCAGTTTTCCACTTTACCATTTATCTTGTCCTTTTGTGCAATAAAAATAAATGCCCATCCACGCTCTAGACTGCATCACTATTTTCCTCCTCTGAAACGTGAACTGAAATCAGCTGACTGTAGTGCAAGTGCAAGAACCGATAAGTGGAATTGATAGGCAGGCAGACTAACAATTCCAAGGAATTGGACTACTAGGAAGCGGTTATCTACAAGAACTGGTTCTCGATTCCCAATCCACCCTTCACCTCCAGTGTCCATCAATGGGTTCGGGGGTTACCACCATGACAGGCACCAACCACCATGCGGCCGCACCTCAGTGCAGCAGCTTCAGCAATGGAAGTGCTGAACATTTTAACAGTTGCTACTGTTGCCGTTATAATGCAGTGTATTGCCACATGGTGGCGCCTCTTGTCTCATGACTGGTAGGTCACCCCCATTTTATTCTTCTTCGTTGTATACCATCTCTGTAATGGATTCTTCCATGTGTACACGGCAAGTGTGTTCTCCAGTAACGTGTGGTAAAGCTGGCACCTTTATTTTTGATATTTAAAATAAATCAGTACTTGTGGAAAGTACAAGGCGTTGCCCATTCATTATCCACCTACACACCGCCGCAGCTGGCTTCATCTGCGCTGCACGTTACAACTGGTGCCCGAACTTTTTCCCTTGGACTTCAGATGATTTTTGGATCCTGCCAAGAATTCTTCTGCCACATATGAACTTTCTCGGAAATCCCCACACATTTGCAGACACTCGGACGTCTTTCCCGGCCACGGCTGCAGCCTCGGTTCAGGTGGGAGCCGACTAATTTCTGGATACCACAGTGAGTTTGATGCCGCATGAAATGAAAAGAGAAGCTAACTCTGCGACGCAAATGGACACTGTGTATCTGTTATTTGGACATGTTAATATTGGATTAGTCTTCTACGGATTACTTCTGCTGTGGGGAGCCCAGAACTGAACTTTTTATGCCGACTTTTCATTCCCTTTCCCCTCTGCTGAGCCTAGACTGACCATAGCATATGTAAGTAGTAACTTAACTGACTACAACTATTGGTGCTGGTCTTATGCTCAGTATAAATGTAAACAATGTTGAACTAATTTTACATTAAGCACTAGTGTAGCAGACATGCTTTTGTAATAATATGATTTTGATCACTCCAGTCTAATTTTAGTTGTTAGGTGACATTTTCAGATGTGCTGTTCCCAAATTTAGTCTTGACCGGCATTTTTGCAGCTTTATCTTTGTAGTTTAACCTGACGGACCCTTTTACTGCTATATAAGGACTGCGCTGTGTGCTGGAGTGGCTTAATTTTTTTGGAAATCACAATGGCACATTACCCAGATAACTCTGACTCAGACATGGAACTTACCTCATTACCGATGTACAGGGTAGTTGAAAATGTGACTCCTAGCCTTAGCCAACAAGTGGTGGAGTTGAGAACAGAGGTGAATAGACTTAGTGACTGTTTATGTGACTCACTGAACATACAGCAAAAGTTTACTCAAGCAGTGGGACCACCTTGCAACGGGGCACTCTCCCCCTCCTGCAGTCCCCCAGTCTCCTGTCTTCCCAATGGCCACATCGACACCTCATGTTCCTATGAAGGACAGAGCTGAACCTACCAGCAATACTAATCTGTTCCTACCCAGCAACCCATTTCAACCTCTGTTTCCTCTCCTGCTGAGAGAGGGACCGCAAAGGATCTGGACACTGACACTGCAGCCTACCCTGCTCCACCCGCAGACACTGACATTAACTCTAATCTCTTCCCCTTTGATTCACCAGACATTGACTCTACCCTCTGGTGTGGGCACTGCCGTCTTTCACCCAGATCTGTCCAGCCCCCAGCTCCTGGTGGACATTACAACCTCAGGCTCAGACATTGCCCCAGAATCATTGTATCATAATCATTGTTGTAACAACAAAAGATGGACTAATGATTTTCACACGACCAGGCATGATCGGAAGTGACTATTTCATGCTGTCTTGTTACATTACAATTTGGCGTTATGAGAGTGTAGATGTTTCTCTTCACTCTACTTAACCCAGGTTTATAACTCTTCAGTGAGTCAAGGTTCACCTTTCTTAGCATTTCAAAAGAAAGAAAACAAAAAGAAAACAAAGACAAATGAATTGCCACTGTACATATTCATTTCATTTTATTTTCGTCAAATTAATTTTTATATAGTCTTTTGCCCTGTGTGTTTGCCAATCTTAGCTGTAATCTCTATGTATAGGGTACTGTTAAATGTGGTGTATGCTTCTTCAGATGTGTACGGCTGAGGACGGGGGGCTATGTAACAGCTGCTACTGTTGCTGTTGTAATACAGTGCATCACCACATGGTGGCGCCTCTTGTCTCATGACTGGTAGGTCACCCTCTTTTTATTGTATCCCTTCCTGTTAAAAGGGAGTTTTTCCTTCCCACTGTCACCAAAGCGCTAATCACAGGGATCATATGATTCTTGGAGTTTTCTCTGTTTTTTTGTTTTTTGTCTTACTGTAGGGATAAGGATGTGCTTATCTTGAAGCATTGTTGTCTCCTCCATTTTTCCCACTTCAGTGATCATCTGCTTGTGGTAATAATTCCAGACACCCAAACATAAAAGACCCAGCAAGAGACTGTCACCTCACCAGAAAGAGAAAACTTTTCTCTAGCCAGGGAAGTAAAATGAACATTTTAATAGCAACACATATTCTATCACCTACGTTGATTTGATGTAATGGCAGCTAACACAGTGTAAAAAAAATTATTGTACTTATTATACCCTAAAAATATTAGAAACATGATGTCCAACCAGATGCTTACTCTGGATGTCATTGCCTTGGCCTTCAGGAACACTGTGAGAAATGTTAGAGTTGTTCTTGACCAGTATATTAAATTTTCAATTCAATTTCATTTCATTTCATTTATATGGCACCAAATATACAACAACAGTTGCCTCAAAGCGCTTTGTATTGTAAGGTAAAGACCCTACAATCTTACAGAAACATAGAAAATCCCAACAATCAGACGACGAGTGAAACACCAATCCTTTTATTGAATTTAAACTATTTCCTTTAAAATTGCATTAACTGTTGTAAGTACCTATCCTAAATATGAATGAAATGTGCTGTGTGCCAGTGCTTAACAAAAGGGGTCCACATAAACTCAAGAGATGATTGGAAAAATTAAACATACTTTGCACACGATACAGTGGTACAGAAAGCTATGTATCAAAAGTATTATTGTAACTCCACTCTGCTATATCCAACTGCCAGTTATGTTTGAGGTACTCCCAGGTGGATCTCCTCTCACACATCTATGTTTTCCCTTTTTTTCTTCTCAATGGATACACTTAATCATGACTTTGGCACCAGAGAAGAATTATTCATGGGTTATTGAAATGAGAGTGCTGAGCCATTAATCAGAAAGTAGTAACTGCCACAGATGAGGCTGGTGCCTATTAAAATGTATGCCTTTTTAATTTGGTTCTGTGGTGCATACAGGGATCAAACTGCCTTTAATAGTTTTCCAATTGCATTTACATGAATGGATAAGGCCAAAGGCACATGCAGATGGTAATCAAGGTCAGTGATGCAGCTGTTATCTTATGTTTACTAAATATCAGGCACATTTTGCTTAGACAGGATATTAAATGATCTATGTAAAGGGGCATCAGCACTGTACCCTATTCTGGTGCAAAATCCGACTGTCCAATAATTACACAGTCCCCACCACACATCTTTGAGCAAGGCACTGAGCTACAAATTCCAACCAGTGACCATCACAGCTCACATAAGGTGAAAGGCAGGGTACACCTGGGGCAGATCATCCAGGTTTTGCAGGGCTAAAGCATAGTGACAGACAACTCCAGCCACTCTTCATGCTTACACCTATAGCCAGTGTAGAATCATTAATTAACCTAGAGTGCATGTCTTTAAGCAGTGGCAAGAAGCCAGTGGATCAGAAATAACTCACCCAGGCAGAACATGCAAACTACATATAAAGGGCCACCCAACCAGAAGGTTTGAAACCATTCTTATTGTTAGGTGACACTGCTAACCATTCCACCACTTTGCTACCTGGTAGTGAAATATCATTAATACAAATAATAATAATAATAAATACACAAATATAAATAAATGAAAATAAACAAAAACATAAAAATTGTAAATAAAGAGGTTTGTGTATCTTCCATTGCTTCCACTATCTGATTCTGATTCTAGTAAGACCTCAGTACTAAACTCGAAGGGTTGGGTTTGCATAAGATAATGTAAATTCTAGCAAAAAAATGAAATGAAAATGGACATAAATAATAATAAATGTTATTATTAACTAATATTATTAATACTTCATGTAATAGTAGGAATAATGTTAATAATTAGGTCAGTCCAGAAACAATTTAGACTTTAATAAAAGTTACAAAGAAAATAAAAAAAATGCTTTTCTAAAGAATATTTTTTTATTTTTGACTATGAGATAAATCTGACAAATAAATATTACAAGTATAGCAACATGATTGTGAATCAGTGCTACAACTAGTGTTTTCTCAGACAGTGGAAGGTAATGGACTGTGAAAGTCAAGAATACATTTAGTCATATATAAATAATGGAAGAAAACTTTGAAATTAATTTTTCTTTTTTTGGTAATATGGGTGACAGAGTTATTTAGAGCGACACACTCAACCAAGTCTAAAAAAACTTTGGAAAAATACAAAATATACCTTTGGTCTATCGAATGTTTTGGTCTATCATTAGCATTAGCACAAGATCTTTGTCATGTCACTCACTGTTCTGTCTCTTCCTTTTCCAGGCTAAATAGGTTCAGTAACACATATTATGTGGGACATAACTTGCAGTGCATAATTAAAATATGTTGATGTTAAATAATTTTTTTTTTAATTGTAAGAGGTATGTATCAACAAAATAAATAATAAAAAGAAAATTATTTTAACTTCGACATTTGACATGCAATTTGGTGATCAAGAAGTTGGAACAAGAGAAAAAAGCCATTTTGTATATTAAATATTATTTTGAAAGCACTTTTTTAACAACTAAGTGTATGTATTGTTTGGATTATATCACTACTCTTAATGATATTACTCCATATAATGGTGTGAAATCAAAACATACTGTAAGAGGTTGTGGCTACTATTAATGTTATAGTCTAAGGAGCTTGGAAGGAAAGGGGTCTGGACTTCTTTAAGTTTCTTGAAGACGTTATTCAGATATTCAGTAAACATAAGACGTATTAATGTTATAGCTACTACACATTGCCAGTCTCACTAAATCTCATCCTAAATAGGGTGTCAAGCAATGCGCCCCTGGGGCAACGTAAAAATCTGCCTAAAGCTAAAAAATATTCACAACCATAAGCAAACCCGACTTATAATAACAAGTAGGCCACACAAAGTTCACAAAATTCAGATATCTTGATTACTATAGTAAAAGGACAAATTATTTTCAAATTTTTATTTCTAATGCACACCTACTCCCAAATGTATTTTGCAATTTGTACTATTTTTGTGTTTCAAACGTAACAAAAACTTTCACACTTTCAATGATTGTTTTGTTTTCTATCAGGCTTTTTTTCCTTTAATGATTATGAGTTGTTTGGGGTTTATTATTGATACTCATAAATAAAGTTGTGGATGGAACTTCACTGGAGACTAATTTAGAATTTAAAAAATAATGTTAAATGTGTTCAATTTCTTAATTCAGTTCAATTCAGTTTTATTTATATGGCGCCAAATCACAACATCAGTTGCCTCAAGGTGCTTTATATTGTAAGGTAAAGACCTTACATTAATTCAGAGAAAACTTCCACAATCATATGACCCCCTATGAGGAAGCACTTTGGTGACAGTGGGAAGGAAAAACTCCCTTTTAACAGGAAGAAACCTCCAGCAGAACCAGGCTCAGAGAGGCGCAGCCATCTGCTGTGACTAATGCTGCGACAGAGATTAATATTAACTATTAATCAAATGCAGAGTGGCATATAAACACACAGTGAGTGAAAAAGGTGAGTGAAGAAGAAACACCCAGTGCATCATGGGAAGCCCCCAGCAGCCTACACCTATTGCAGTGTAACTAAGGGAGGATTTCAGGGTCACCTGATCCAGCCCTAACTATATGCTTTGTCAAAAAGGTAATTCTTAAGTCTAATCTTAAAAGTAGAGATAGTGTCTGTCTCCTAAATCCAAACTGGGAGCTGGTTCCACAGAAGAGGGGCTGGTGGCGCTCTCACTTGGTATTCGCTCTCTCTGCGGTAGAGTATCACTTCCTGTTCTTGCTCAAACACAGTGGTGTTTTTGAGTAGCTTATCTGCTTAGCAATTTATTTAAAAACTTTTAGATACATTCCTTTTTATAGTTAATCTTCACGTGCTTCATCCGAAGCACACTTTCTTTGTAGTCACTACTTAATTTATAGCCAAAGTTTTCACTCACTGTGTCTGTACTGTTTCGCTAGCTTAGCTTAGCTCGTAGCCAACTTGCTAGCAGCATGGCCTCTTCACCTGTTCCTCCTGCACTTTCCTGCTCTTTGTGTCAGATGTTTAGTTACTCCTCGGCCTCCTTTAGCAGTAATGACACTTGTAACAAATGTAGCATATTTGCAGCTCTGGAGGCCAGGATTACTGAATTGGAGACTCGGGCTT
>VVHJ01022412.1:4675-16804 GCA_015107715.1 Tylochromis polylepis
TGGAGAGAAAGGAAGAAAAGTGAAGTCAGATCTCTCCCTCTCACCCTCCCTCTCTCCCTCCCTGCAGAGGGGAGCAGACAGACTGGCGCCTAGCATGGAACTTTCATTAACCCCAGGCAGATAGCAATGAATCCACTACACAATCACTGGCCTGTCTAATTGGCGAGCATAATGAATGTGGAGGGAGTGGAGACTTTCACTTTTAAGCATATCAGAGCTTACATTATTCTCTCTGGCATTTATAGATTTATTTGAACTTAAGTGAAAAGGAGTAATTCAAGATATGATTTGCTTCAGAGAATATTTGCCTCATATTTTAAAAAATAAATTAGGAATATATACGTACCATAACTTGCCATCTTCATCTTAATGGCACAACCGCCCTTCTTCTTTGGAGAAATTGCGACTAATGTCCGCAGTCTGAATGGAAACAGAAAGAAGAGAAGCAAGTTTCAGCAGCTGGCAATAACAGAAGTATATTCTAATAAATGCCTGAGCAGAGGTGTCACATCGCAGAGCACCATCTGCTGCTGTGTGACTGCGGTCTATAGCAGAACAGCAGCGCGATGCGTGCACGTAAGCATGCGAACAAACTTTGGAAAATTCACAGAGCACGGCCTTGAACTTTAAATGACTCTGCAGTCCAGATTTATGCTGTGCAAAGAACCACCAGGCAAATTCCTGCCAGTGATCGTGATGAGTGACTGAGGATGTCGGAAGGCGACCCAGCATCAGCCCGCATCTCCCCTCACCTTTATTGACAAAACCATCTCCGGCGTGGCCGTGTCCCCTGCCTCCAGCGCGATCTGCAGGTCGAAGATGTAGTCAATAACGTGTTGCAGGATCTCCACCTGGCTGACCGACTTGTTCTGCGGGATGCTTGGAACCAGCTCCTTCAGCTTGGAGTAGCAGTCGTTCATGTCGCACAAGGCGCTCACCGGTTCGTCCAGACAGGAGTGTTTATTCCGGCTGATGGCGAGGCTCTGCTCCGAAATGCAGCACACGGCCTTGTAGCAGCTCCTCACCGAGCGGACGGGACTGATGGCTTTCATGGTGAAAACGCAGGTGAAACTAGAGTGATGCACTCGGCTTGTGAGTTTTCCTGCTGAGGTCTTTTCGATCAGTGTCCTGAAGAGCTACAGTGCTGTGACAGCGGCGTACACTTTGGGTTTTATATGGTGCGCGCCTGCAGACGCCCCCTTTCTCGTGATTGGCCAGTGTAAAGAATAACCCTAATCCCATTGGTTGATACGGAATTGTGGAAGCGTTTGGGAGGAATGAGGAAATAAGGTAGGGATGCCTGAAGGGAATTGTCAATCGATTTTTTAAGCTATCGTTTTCTGATAGTGCTGTGTATTTTAAACAGATGAAAGGTTTTAAAGTAGGCCACTTTGGAGGTGCAGAAGAATACTGTGTAAATGAGGGCTTCTATTACCCACGGGGTTATGCCTTGTGAATAATGGCAAGGAAAGTGGTTTAAAGTTGGACTTTTACTTGTTTCATCACATTGCGCTATCCGTGATCACTGGACCTTCTGGAAATTTGGCTGTGTCCAGCCCCTGCAAACACCTCTCTCACAGGCTTCTGAATCTCTTCAGCATCAGTATGGGCCTATAAAAAGGCTCTATATTAAATCTTGTGAACTGAAACATTTTCGGACACACGTTCCCCAACAAAGATACAAATATATAGGAAATTTATAACCATTTACAGGCAAAAGGTCAGAGGAAATCAAAGTTTCCAAGAATCACATGCTCATCCACTTATTCCCTAGCTGTCCATTTAGGGTACAGTGGTAGCTCACAGCCTACTGTTTAGTCTCACTGTGTGCCATGAATAGCGAAAAATCATTCCTATTATTGAAGCTCCGTGTGCTTAAGATGTCCCTTAATGTAAAAATCTGGCTTCTTTTGGATGAGACCCTTTTTATAAAAGTTATATTTTAACCATGTAGAATGTCGCTCCATTTTGGTTTACATCAAAGCACGCCCCGTTCTGCTCCTATTTGGGTCTTATTTTCCCCTTTTCTCACAATCCTGTTTTGTGGAGGAATGCAGGCCTGAGCCAGCTGTGTGTCCTATCCCGGCCCAGCTGTGTTGATCTAACGCGCCAGTCCCAGACATGCTGGCGCCAGCCTCCCGACGTCATCCATTCACCCCGACGCGCACTCCCCTCTTTGGCAGACAGCCCGCCCTCCCCCGTGAACCATCGGGAGGGAGGGAAGCAGAGGCGCTCGGAGATCGGATTGGCCGAGCGGTTCTATCACTCATTAACCGGACTCTGTTCCTCCACGCTTCTCTGCTTGGGTCTACAGATGGACTCGAGACAGAAATCGAAGGGAAAGTATTTCTAAATACCCACAACTTTTGCAATGCTGGATATACGCAACCGTGGCTCAGAGATGAATCATGAAAAGTTACAGCACAGCTTTGTAGATTCTCTGTCTCTGTTCCTAATGAAGAAGTCCAAATGTAACATTTCAGTGTCAAGAGAAAAAAAAATGATTTGAACAATAGTGTTGCCCAGTGGTCTGTGGGTGCCACAAAAGTAGCATGTATGCGATATTTTGCAACCACTCTGAAAGTCTCCCCACACAGAACTAAAGCTTTGGTCTATCTTTGTTATCATATAACATTACAGGCTCTTTTTAAATGTAACGAAGGTGGCAACAATTTGAACATCGCGCCACAGGCTACAGGAGTAGCTGATTAAAATATAACAAAATGTTCAAGTTGGATAATACAAAAACTTCATAATCGTATAAATCTGCACAAATATGCTCCCAGAGATGTCCTCCCATCTGCCCAGAGGTTTCAACAGATGTTCCACTCGCTGCTTTCCTTGTGGCACCCCCTCCTCCTCACGGCAGTTGACCCTGTATTACGAGTCAGAAACGTCACTTCAGCGCAAACCACATTGAACCGTGAGACGGGACTTCGATCCAGACTATTTTAAAGTCATATTGTGTGAGCAGCGCTGGGTATGCAAACAAGACTTTGACCTAAAGTATCTGTCTTAAATTTGATGAAGGGAAGGACAAATATTGCTCTGAAATTCCCAGGCTTGGTGGGAAAATAATTGTTTGCGTTTGCTGACCGAGTCATCTTTCGTGACAGGGTCTGGGTAAAGATTTGGCATTTGTTAATCAGACAGAAATCACTTTCTTAGTCATTTTAAAGAGCAAGGAGCCATTTCTGTCTTGTTAAAAATGGCAATATAGCATTTTCCTCTGGTACTCATTGCCAGGGGCCTGTAGATTCCAGAGTTCCCAGTGCGTAAATCTGTGAAAACGCACACACACGCACTAGTGTGTCTGGGCAGGGATCAGGTGCTTGTCGGAAAGGCCCCGGACACAATCGGGTCTCTCTTTCAATGGATGGGAGAATTCCGAGCCCGGCGTCAGTGAGTCTGCCTCTCTCACCGCCCTCCCTCTCCCTGCTCCTCCATGCAGCTGGACGCAGACAATCAAGCCATCAACAATCGCCACGCATAATTAGCAGCACCCCCTTTTTCTCCCATCTCTCTTTCTCTCTCCCGATGGCATTTGAATTCACTTAAAAAAAAAAAATTTACTATCAAAGAAGGAAAAAATACAGTCTCATATTAACACCAGTTCTACTTCCATGAAAAAAAAATCAGTTTCCACATGCAGGATCTTACTCCTCCACTCGTCCTCATCTCTCAAAGTACCTTGTGTTAACATAAACAAAGTGCCTCCTTTTGCACTGTCCCGTGGAGAGGTAGCACCGTATACGGAAGGGTATCTTTTTCATCTGCAAGTACAGGCTCATCTTGAGAGGATAATTAAGTGGCAAGAAACTCAGTGAAACTTAATTCTTTATATCCCTAGTGTGTCTCTCTGTGTGTGTGCAAGTACACACCATGCACTGTTAGTGTGTTTTCACTCTGTCCTTCATCAAAGACGCCTCAGTCTTCTCCATCAGCTTTGAGCAGCCTACAGATCCCAAGCTTTTCGCCTTAGTGACCCAGGCAGTGACATGACATTTTATGCACATTGTTGTTTTGTATCGGGCACTTGTTATCAGTGTTAGAGTCTCTTGTTCAAGCTTGCGCATAATGATCCTGCTGGATTTGTAGATGAGAGGGTACATAATATGTCAGAAGATAAACTTACCCATACGTCATTCACTGAGTCACACACTCGCCCACTATGTGCCTTTTTCTGTTGTTTTGCTGAATATCCGAGTGGAGTGTGTGAACAGGAGTTCTGGGTCTTTGCTACTACTGAATAGGGAATTACTTTCCATTGTCCAGTACTGAGAGTGCCAAATGATTAAGCAGCATGTGTCCCATTAAACATACATCAGAAGTACAGCATATAGAGCTGCTGCTTACATTTCAAAAATCCAGAAGTCAGCAATGTAACTAAATATTGTGCTGCTTTATGTGGGAACAGGGTAGTTGTCATAACTATGTTGACAGGTGGCCCTGTTGATGTCCTTGTGTGTGAATACTGCTCTCTAGATGCAAGAGCCCATCCAGGCAGTAGAACTGTATAGCAGGTGGGAGACAAGCCACAGAAGGCCATTTAAATCCATGATCACCACACTGGTCCAAAACAAGCTGAGTATAATGTTAAGTGCAGCTTGGCATGTGGAGAGCAGGTGTTGGTCACACTACTGTTTTGCCATTTTCATCAACTGACTGGAACAGGTGGTTTATTCTGTAGCCATCTAATGAGGATAAACATCTGGCTTTCCGTGCACAACCCAGACCTGGTGATTGTGGCTGGGATCCACACCAACTCAAGCTGGTGTCGGTGACTTGGTCTGATTAGTCACAACACCTTCCACTGGTCTTCAACTTGAAAACAAAGAAGGGTTTGGACTTGAATTCCATATGTTCATTCTTTTTCTTTAATCAAGAAATTCATCAACATTCATTCTTCTATCGGACACAGAGCTTACTGTACAGCTGGTCAGCCATTAATGGAAGTTTTTTGGGCCCAAATCTCTGCTTTCAATGTTGCAAAATATGCACGTCTGCAGACAGCACAAATTGGCTGTGTCTGCTAGTTGTCTCCACAATGCTAGGAAAGAATGAGTCTGATCCACAGTTTTCATTTGGTCTCACCATTGTGGAGCTACAATCTTAACATTTAACCAGAATCAATCCATGCAACTATTTGTTGATTACTACCAGATGATGACTATATAATTATTTTTAATACGAATGCTCTCGTGTAATAGCTGTTCCTCTCGCAGTTTTTGCAAAGGGGCATTTGTGGTGCACTATAAACTCCCTTGAACTAGAGTTTTGACCTTGCATTTAAGGATTTTCTGGATCCACGTTTTATGTGACATACCCACACAATGCGGCCGGTACCACGAGGAGAGTTTGAGAGTGGGGGTCCAAATCTGTTATACTGATCTATCTTGCTGTAGTGGTAGCCAGCATGTTGCGATTGAAAGCTACCATCGAACTGGAAATAAACTAATCTCAACATTTGTGACCAATTACATGGTGTAATGGTATTGGTACGAAGTTTAAAGACAAAAGAGGTTGGTTGAAAATTCTGACATCTACTTGCGTCTACTCGCTGAGGCGTTCAGGGTCAAATATGGCTGTCCAACTTCCTCACAGACCCCACGTAAGTTAATACATGTGGTTTTGTATGAAGAACACATGGACCGGGGAACATGATAGAGAAATACAAACAGGAAATTTGCTTGGGTGATGAGAAAGCAGTCCAATGAAGGGAGCAAGCTGAGAGGGGCAGAGAAAATTGGTGTGGAAAATGTCTGAGGAACACACTTGAGGGCGAGTGACAGAAAGGAGAAAGAGACACTCAGACTGTGAAAGAAAGAGAGGAATTGAGAGAAAGAAAGCTGTAGAGGGGTCTGACGCTGTGGCGGATGCTGCAGGGGTTCAGCTGGTCAGGCTTCACAGAGACACACATGCAGAGGCCATTAGGTCCCTGGTGGGTATCTCTGCACCTGTGTGTCATGTATTTCTAGGTCAAGTGGGTGCCTGATCATCTAAGATGAACCGCAACAGTGACTTTCTCCTTCTGCCACTGACATTGTATTCTTCCTCCCTCTGCCCCCCACCCCCACCCACTCCACATGCACGCATATACAAATACACGCACACACTCCACCCCTCCTCATTTCTCTTGTCTGCGGCTTGTGCTGCTAATGAATTGGAACGGTGCGGACTGAGACATGATGCACAGCTGATTTTCCCACTCTGTAACACACACCCACCCACACATACACTTACCCTTTCCTAATCTGGGTCAGCAGTGCCCCTCTTGGTCACCCCTGGCGGAGCCCTCCAGACAGAGGGTGTAGAGTGGGAGCAGAGAGGCCTGGGCTCTCAGTGACCTGATTAAAGGCTCTTACACAGACAAGTGATCTCCACAAGCAAGCAAATGACACACACCCTGGGCAAGCTACTGGACTTTTTCTAATACTTTCTGGCTGTCGTATACTCGTCCACTTATGTGTACAATGATCAGAAATGTTTCATAGGTACTTGTGAATTTTCTGCTCAGCTCCAATCAGTCCAAAAAGACAATGTTTTATCCCAAGTGGTTTTAATTGGGGTGCTGTGATGTGAACGCCATCACGAGATGAACATAAAGACTTGGGGAAAATGGACACCACCAGCTGGTTAGCATTGCATTGCCATGTTCAGGCACCATCACTGAAAGCTCACCTCTCTCAGGTCATGTAATGGTCCAATGTGTTTTGTTATTCATGTTCTGTCTGTGAATCATTTTAGGCCCTGTGAGCCCATCCTGGCTCTGTGACCCGTTGTTGTTTTTACCGCTTACAAACAGCAGCCCCCTCCCCCCAGAAAAGCTTCGAAATCTGTACAAAGTATTACTTCTGAGAATAAAAGGTGAAGTAACACAAGCATGACTCACTCCAGAGGAGAGAAACACTACCAGGAAACTGCTATATCTGTTTAGCCGTGCCTGGTCTGTGTGTGTATTACATTATGGACATTTCCTGCTGAACATTCCCTGGTTACTCTGTAATTACTGAAAATATCCTCACACCACTAAGTTAAGAGTCTGGCCAAAAGTGGAGGGTCAACGCCACTCAAGATTTCTAAAAATGTTGCTTCCTCCAAACCCCTAGGATGCCCGAAAGAGGAATATGGCCTTATGACTCTGAAATTCATAAAAAATTGACACGTAATAAATATGTGTCACTTTGAATACAATAAATATTAATGCATAATATAGGATACATAAAAGGATTGTTTCACTCAACTCCTGATTTAGCACTTATGATCGGTGAAGTTTTATTTGCTCAGATTTTGAGATCTTTTTCTCTTTTTTGCCTCATGGATAATAGAATATTTGACAAAACAGAAGTGGGAGATGTATATTGACTACATTAATAAAGACTAATGCCTAAGAAAGATGACCTCAACACACATATGCTACTTTCACCACACTGGGCAGCTTGCTATGTCCAAATTGGCATATTTTTTTTATACCAGATGCCCTTCCTGACACAACCTCCAAAAGATTTGTGTCCCCACTCTGAACTAAACCAGGGATCTTTCACTTGTTGGATTATATTACATGACTTCAAAAACATGATCTCAGATAAATATGACACTTCAAATACTGTAAAGGACACAAAGCAACGTCTCAGGTTCAAGAAAGAGAGTTTCTGAGAGGTTAGTGTTAAGTATCGCAGCTCTGCATTGTTTTCATAAAAACCAAAGGATGCAACATCTTCAGTTTCCTGTGGGTTATATTTTAAAGGTTAGCAGAGGATGGAGGTGTGGAGCTTATCTAATCGGTGTCACTACAATCAGCAGTGGCATTTTGTTTCTGATTAGGCCAAAGCCTGATGTGACAGAAAGCTAAGACAAAGTTAGCATGTCAATCAGATCTGTGTGTGTGAGTGTGCATATGTGTTCATTCACCCAACAACAACCTCATAATGACTGTTTAACCACTCGAGTAGTGCTCACCTGTGTCAACGTGTTGAGGGACTGAGTAAATTATTGTCCTCCAGACGTCTGTGAGGCCTCAGAGGCCGAGAGATTACAAACTGAGGATTAGATAAACAGGAGAAGCTACCTTTCTTTTAAAATCAATCCCGAGATTACTGATCCATTGTGCTGTTTAAATAATGGAGATAAGCCAGAGCATCAGTGCAGTTATTCACGCTTGTTTAAGATAGTGCTCATAAATTACTTTGCTTCACGCCAGATGTGCACCCCTCTTGTTAAGGAGGCTGATGATTCCACCCTCCCCGACCAACAACAACACTCCAGTGTTAGGCTAACCTCCTGGTGACTTAATCGCAGCATCTGGCAAACGTTAGGCTTCACCTGAACCTACCGTTTATGCTGTAATCTGAGCAGCGCTCTTACAGATGTGGCTTCAACAGGCAAAGCTGGCTGTGTGTGTGTGAGCGTGTGATCATATATGGACTCTCACATCTGCGCGCTCTCTGGGCTCAGCTCCGCTCGCAGGGTTTTAAAAGACAATCGCTCGGTTCAGGATGGGAATCCAAGAAGCCGGAGCAGGCACAGCAGGAATGCCCCTTTCACAGAGTGCACAATAACCACCCAGCCCCAGAGAACACAGTGCCTGGCTTGCCTCGTGAACGCACAACAGTGACAGTGTGCCATGCACGTGGTTGAGATGAGTCTATGTGCCCTTTTGTTAGCAGTGACTGATGAGTGAAAAAAAAGGAAAAAAAAGAAAGCGAAAACAGACAAGACCTATAAGACAATAATACCACACTCCCTGCACAGCTGGCATATTTTCTGAGAAGCTATTTCCTGTAAAAATTCTGACACGGGAATAATGATGGCTTTGATTGGGCCCCAGTTAACGGGAGGCACTTCCTGTTCCTTTGTATTGGTCTCATTGTGAGAAGATGGGGTGGGAGGGGGGTGGAGCGGGCGAGGCAGGGTTTGAGGGAAACAGCTGCTGGAGATGACACAGTCAAGAACATCCCTGTGACCTCCCACCTTTGCACATAACGCACACACATTCACACATATCGCCACCTCTCACATTGGTAGACCTGTAAATGTGGGTGCATGCAGATTTTTCAGCTGGTGACCCAGTTAAATCTCTTTTTAACTTCCACGCTGAATTGAGACAGTTATTCAAAGTTGGAACACGACCATGGGACGCTTACTTTCAATTCTCAGGGCAAGTGCCACTCAAAGAGCAACTTTCAGGTCATCGTTAGTAGTTAAAGTTCAAAAGCATGACACTCAGATCAGTCACTGAGCACTGCCATCTGAGGTCTCTAGTCCAGAGGAATATCTAGATTAGCAGATTAGTGTGACTCTATTCAAACAACCCAGGGATAATACCTTCAGCAACCAGTTTACAAGAAACCAGGGCCGAGTGTTTTCATAAAAGTATCATATATAAATTGTCACCAATATACCTAAATAACATTAGTAATCACAGTACAAGCCATGTTAATGAGCAGAGAATGAAAAAGAGCATGCTTTCAACAGCTGTGATGATCTTTTTTTTTAAACTCTTATCTAAAATTAGTTATTAAACTAAGCTGCAGCTTAAGCGTTGAAAACAAGTCAGTATCTTTGAAATCTTTGTTGTTAAAAAAAGCTTTCGTTAAATGTTATTTAAAGGTTAGGGTTTGTGATCGCGTCTGTTTTGTTTGTACAAAGTGAGGGAAGTCTCACTTGTTATCTGTAAAGGAAGGTCTGTGGTTCTCAAGTTAATTGCTGCAAACGCAGCTGTACGTTGCATTTCTTCTTCTTCTGGAGAGCCTGACATAACCTTTGGTTTGCCTAGTTTTGAGAATAATTGTGAAATTAGAAAACTTTGCAAGATGTTCTCTGCTCAGAGCTGGAATGCACACACATGAACGCACACTTAATCTTTATGCACACACGCTGACGTTTTCTGAGTGAGGTTTTCCATTAGCGTTTTTGCAGAGATCACAGGTTCTTCTGTTTCCTGCCACACTCAGTGTTTCGCCACACAAGCGAACCAGTGTTCATGCACTCTCTGCTGTGCATTGAACATGATCACTGGAAAATCATCAGCACATCACACACACACTCACACCTGCCACAAACACAGATGCAAGAGCACAAACACAGTTATGGTTAAGTTTGATTATGCATCTGAGTTTCTCACACTCTCTCTCTTTTACACACACACACACACACACACACACACACACACACGCACGCATGCATGCACGCACATATATATATATATATATATAAAATGTTGTGTCTATAATACACAAAAGCAAAGCAGCTTTAGAGAACTCCTTTGATGAGGATAAGCTTGGCACCCCCTTGATAAAGTCATCTGCTCCATTCAGCTATAAAACATATATTTTTAACCAATCAGTTTAAACTAGTACAGTTTCCAAGGCTGGATAAAGTGCCCCAATGTCTTATTACATGAGTGCAGTGGAAGATATCGCACTTAGAGATATAATAGAATCTCCCTCATCACTCCTCTCAGCACATTTTACACACCAGTTGAGTTACTGCTACTGTGTACCTCTTTTCAGGGATCTGTTCAGAAGATTTGATGAAGGTGATCTCATGGCAGGCAGCATTGTTTGATTATGGGAACCATTAAATGCGAATTTGTGCAAACTGCAAGGGGTGTCCAATAAGGCTCGGTCTTGATGCCTGTTCTTTTTACTCTTCATGTAAATGACACTGTTTCTTCAGTAACTGAGAGTAATATACATATACCTGATGATGATATTATCTTGTACAGTCAAATAATCTATGGGCCGACTGTTAAATCGCTTCAGTGCTTCTTTTCCAATTTACAGGTGGAACTCAGTAATCATAAACTGATTGTTAATAAAGATGGAAAGTAAATTTAGGATTTTGACCACTTTATGGCAATGATCATTTTGTAATCTCTACTAAAAATGCTTAAAATATTAAGAATTGCAGGTATAAATAACACGTAATTTGGATCAGTTATTCACTTAGTGAGTAAAAAAAATGGTTTATTTAACAGAAAGAAAAATGTGTTTGTTACATTTACACTTTTTAGTTATTAAATGCTCCATAGTTTTACTTATATACCTTTTACTTTACAATTTTATTATTATTATAATCTCTCTTACTTGTGTTTCTTCACCCTTTTCCCCATTTTCTGTTGGTCTTTTATTCTGTTATAAAGTAAATGATGCCTAAATGTATAATCTAAGTTCAAATAAATATTGGAGGAATGGATATGATGTTTTGGCCAAATCATGAAAATAATTTAATCATCTTATTTTTCCCCTCAGTCTATATTTCTAATTTATATTATATTTCTTTGGTCACCATTATATCCTACTGTTCTTTTTCTTCTTTTCTTAAATCGCCTGCTCTTATCCATTTTTCCAGCTGTGCTGTACCAATAGTCCAGCTGTTGAGAGACTGGCTGGAGACTGGCTCTCATAACCTCTTCCACTGTCATTCTCCTCACTATAAGCCAGATCTTATTTGATATTTAAAATGTTAGTTCTGTTTTAGGGAGCACTTTTGTGCTTCTTTTGCCTTTTGCCTGCAATTTTATAATCATGAACAAGTATGACTTCTGCACAGTTTTAATTGCATTTAATTCTCATTATAAAAACACTACAATAACAAAAAGTTCTGTCTTTTAAAAAAAGTTGTATTGGCAATTTTGTCTGTCCTGATTTGGTGTTTTTTCCTCAGTTATTTTTTTAAAATTTTTATTTTATGTTTCATTGCTGCATTGATTTGCTGAAAAGACATTTAACAGATTTAAAACTAGATATTTTTGACTAAAACTTGACAAAGTGTGTTCATAACAGTTTGCTGTCGTTCTGATATACCCTATAACCAAACAAAAGTACACCATTTATTCTCTGACATTATTCATGACAGGTTTGATTTAGTACAACCTAATAAAGTTTCAGTGGCCGTTGACACATCTTTATAGTTTAGGAATACAGATTGCTACATGTAGTATTTACATGAATCAAGTATCGCTGCATAAGCAACTTTTTTTTGCCAGCAGGTAATGTGCAGAAATAATAAAAATAAAAATAAAATAAAAATAAAAAAGAGCAAGTTTTATAGGATCATATGTGAAAAGAAAAAAAAAACATTGTAAGGAAAAGAGTGATGGAAGTTCAGTGCATTGGACAATGTTAC
>VVHJ01022438.1:1606-19071 GCA_015107715.1 Tylochromis polylepis
AATCTATACAAGCTGAACTTTTGTAAAACACATACAGACCCAGAAATACCTTGTCTCAGCAACATGTCAGCTAGTTTCTTGATGTTTAGATTTCCTTTTATCTCTTCTTCTTTGAGTTTGCTTGGCAGGCAGAGATGATGAGTGAGTGAAGCTGTGGGTGTTTATAAGGCTGAAGCTGCCAAAAGTAACTGTTCTACAAGTCTCTCTGTACTTGGCAAGATCACACACAAATATAATATTACATGTATTATTACATGCTGTATTACATCTTCTGAAGAAAACTATATGCAAGAAAGCATCATTGCTTCTTACATATAAATATATTAGATAAATACACTTTACTTTATATGTGGAATTCCCTTTCTGGGCACAGTTTAATCAAACCTCGTTGGTTGGTCCAAACCCACTTTCAAACTCTTTCATTTGCATTCCAGTTGCACACATGTAAAGTTTTGTGAATGTATCTCACACAGCTGCACCTCTACCACATTAACAAATTGGCCATAAAGGCTTTCAAAAGTACTTCTTCCTACATTAGGTGTCTTTAAGACCTGCATTTTGGCAGAGTGACAGATGTCATTCATAGAGTGAATGCAACACCAGCCTTACAGTTGCACTTCATGGTTATAACCATCATTCTCTATCACCAATGGAAGATATGCTTTCATCTTTTTACAGGCAAGTTGAAGGACAGGATCAACAGCACAGCCACACCTCCAGATGAATGACTTTTACAGGGAATCATTTATGTTATTCCACTAAATGTACTCTGGTTTCTCAAGTGAATGGTGGTCTTTCATAACAACCACTATAGGCAATGCACATTCTTTGTATTTTACTCATTTTAGATGTTTAAGTTTTGATTATGCCAAATATTAACTCACACTGATTAACTGATTTCACGATGCATAAAACAACTTTGTTTTAATTTAGTGTTATTAAATTTTGGGTGCCAAAATAGAGCTCTTTAGATATTACTGAAAACTTCATAGCCTTCAGAAAATACAGATCAAGAATTTTGATGTGAGATTAAGTATGCTAAGTATGCATGCTCAATTTAGATTAGTATAACGATTACACTAACTTTAATTCTGGTATCTGACAACAGAACTGGGGAAACAGACGGAGCAGTCTAAGCCCTAAAGAATATTTTATATGCACATACACAGGAGCCATAAATATACACACTTTCCTCCTCTCCTGAAGAAAACAGATATGAAATAATGAAACTCTGCTGATACTCCACAGAAGAGCAGTGTATCAGCAATAAATAAATCTCAGCAGAGAACACGAACTTTTCCTGTATTTTTCTAGTTTCTGTATAATATTCTTACATTCCACTGAACTCCAGGTCTCCTCAACTTCATAAAGTCACTAGCAGGTTTTATAGGACTGATATTACACGGAGAGGAAGGATATTCACACTTTGACCATTTTCATGCTCGATACCAGCATCTGGTGATCTTTCCATCCAACCGTCAGTCACACAAACATCCACACAAAGATAGCGGTTAATCATTATGCAGCACTTAAAATAACTGTCACGCTGCACACTGACAGCTGCTGTCATACTCTTGTTTTATGAGCGCGTGTGTCTGCACGTGGACAAAACACCCCTGCTGTTGTAGAGAAATGGAAGATATTAGCTCAAGGTATGATGCAGCAGAAGCTTGGTGTGTGTGTATGTGTGTGTGTGTGCACACACTCATATATAGTTAAAGTCACACATATGCGTTGTTCTCCTCATTTACTTTGCTGTTGTTCTCCCACAGGGGTGTAACATCTGTGCCATGCTTATGGGGGAAAACTGCATAATGGGAGCACTTAGATAGGCCACCTGCATATTACGGCTTGTGCGGCCATTTGTGCAATAACAGCTACAGACATATGCATGCCGACAATCACACAGTGAGAACAACCACAACACCACAATCTAATTGCTTGATGACTTTGTCTCCCAGGACGTTGAATAACTATATCAACATGGGCAGTTCTTTGTCATGCCACCATTTCGTGGGCCTGATTTCAGTGAGACAAAAAACAAAACAAAACAAAAATAAAGATATTTCTTTTGGATCATTAAAAACAAAGGCATTATCCCTTTGGGAAAGGAACACGACATAGTGTGGGTATATGCTGATGTCTTGGGAAACACACTTGCCACTAAATGCACAGATTATCAGTCAATTGCATTTATTGTTTATTAGAAAAGTTGAGCCATTTTGACCAGGATTCCAATTAGCTTCATGTTTTGTTTTTCAATTTAATTAGCGTGTTGTAACTCAGCAGCACATTGGATCTATAAGACTGTCGCCACCATTTAACAAGCAAGCTGAGTTTGTATTGGAATATTACATTATTGCTTTGTGCCATAGTTGACTTCAGCACCTTGGAGACGTTGTAGTTACGCAATAGTGGGATTACTCAGCAATGGAAAAACACAGAGAAACTATGGCACCAAAAACATTATGAGTCCAATTCATTTAATTAGCTGTGTTGGTAAACTTTTATCTGCCTCCTATTGACACTTTTTTTCTTAAATGACTGTGGGGATAACGTTACTACTGGGGTGGCTGTGGCTCAGGAGGTAGCACAGGTCATCTAATAATCTGGAAGGTTGGTGGTTTGATCCCTGTCTGCTCCAGTCTGCATGGCAAATATTAAATGTAGTGGTAAGCAGAATAATAATGCAGTATAATAGTATTTTCTTACAAAAAACTAAAAATGGTACTTTGAAAAGTTTCTGTTGGGTTTTACCAACACTATCTTCCACTGTGCTTAGGTACCACTAAGACTTTCATTTTAAATGCCAAAAACTAGGACAACAGGTTAATTATTGGTGCTGGTGTCTGAGTGCTGAGTACCATGTTTCCATGGACTGTGATTATATCCCACCTTTAAGCTACCAGCTGAATGTAGGTGCTTGTTAGGGAGGCAGACCCACATTAAAGTAAGCAAAGTGGTAAACTTTGGTTTCCTTAAGAACCTCTGTGTCACAGGAGTTAAGTTGAATGAATGTACGAAACAGAGAGGTACTTGTTGAAAACATTAAAACAATGGTTATATTATGGTGAGTATAATGATGGTAAGTATCAGGATCATAAAAAGGTGTTCACAAAGACCACTCTGCACTCAGCGGTTTAATATTTTACTACCTGGTATTAATAATGCCCAACACTACAACAAGGTCTTTTGCCAATTGTAGATATGTGTGTAAGAGTATGTTGTAATAGCATATACAAAACACAACTGGCTGTGACGACTGAGAAAATTCATGACTGTTTAGAAAATTTCTCTCTCTAAGAAACTCCACAGAAGGATTTTGTCAAATAGAACCCTGCTGAGTAGAATCAGCAAACACATCCCCGCTCACACCAAAGCTTAACAATATTCAACCCATGTGCACATGTTGCATGACAATATTTCAATAAGGAGAGATCATTTGGAAGAAGTAAAGATACAGAATTCAATTAAGCTATTTGGCAATAGATTCTAATGTCCTAGCAGAAAGGAATCCCAGCTTTGATAGGAATTAGGACATGACTCCCAGGAATCTCGATGTTGGTGGTGGTGAATATAAAGATGGAAGCTTGGCTGGAGCTCGGCGTGACCAGGATGAGGCAGAGATGCAGAGCAGGCAGGCTGCCTGAAAGGAAGAATTACAGAAGAGTACTGAGATTTAAACTGTGCAGAATGAAGGCTGATTGGCTCAGAGAAGGTAAGCAAAAGATTGGACTAGATCAATGACATCATCATTGAGTTTGGCAGTGTGATAAGAAGGAAGCAATGTGAAGAATACACTAATAAGTAATTAAGTAAAGTTACTTACAGACAAGAGTAAAATAAAAAGGAAAATGTGGTGCCATGATAGCTAATAAAATGCCACAATAAGACACAATAAAATAAAGAGGTGGTTTAAAAAAAATTAAAACTGTGCCTTAAGAGAGTCCACAGAGTCAGTTAAATGTAGTTGTAGTGGTAAACTGTTCCACAGCTTTGGTGCCACAGACAGACAGAGGTTCTGTCCCTCTTAGTCTTTAGTCGTGTACGAGGAACAACTAACAAATTCTGAGCCTGTGAACAAAAACAGCTTTCCTAATTTTATAAGAAAGTAAATACAAGAATTTTAAAGTGAATCCTAAATCTGCTGGGACTTCCTTTTACGAGTACAAAATGGGAGTGTTGAGAGCTCGCTTGCTAGCATCCAAACACCCAGGAAAACAGGCAGATGAGTGACTGCAGCTCTTCCTTGCTGAACTTACGCCTAAATTTCGTGTGTGAATTTGCTGAACTTGTGCTATCAGTCCTGTCATTTTATGCACAAGTTGCAAACTGATTTCAGTATGTTTCCTTAAGAAATACCTCACACATGAAAACTCCATGCAGCTTCTCATCTACTTTGTACTTTCTTTATTGTCAGTGCTGTCATTGTTTCACTGCAGAACACAGCACCATGTGAACACCTAGCAGCCATGGTTAGCAAGCACAATACAAAAGAAAACACACATCGACGGAATACTCAAATAAAAATGTATAAATAAGTCAGACAAGAAATGGCACATGAAAAAATACAAAACTCTATCCTCAAACAAACAAAATGTATGTAACACACCAGTCACAGGACGTTTTACATTTCAGCAACAATCAATATGGTGTCATGTAATATGTATAAAGGACTGTTTTTGGTATATGAACGTGTTCAGGTTCTTCTGTAGATCATTATGCTCCTGGGAATGAAGTGAATCATTGTATGAGAACAACAAAATCAAATCAAATGAAGAATATAATAGCACTTATTAAACAGAGAAAACATATTAGTCTGAGTGGTATATTAACTCGGTCAATTATTTTTAGCTGGAATTTATTGTTGGTGAGAATACCTAATTATAGAAACATTATCAGAGAACTGATGCCAGATCAGAAATTGTATAATATTGAGACCTTGAGTGTTTTATTGTGTCCTGAGAACACAGGTTAGTTGCGAAATATCAACAGCAAAATGTACAAGCATGCACGTTCATATCTACACACACACAAGGTCTTGGTCGTCAGATATGCTGCACAGCTTCCCTTTCTAGACCCACAAGCAAACAAAAAGAAACACAGGTTTACATGAACCCCATATATAACTTGGTTGGTTGGCAGCTCTCAATGTTGAGTGCCTAGTTTTAAAGTGACTGGATCGATAAAGGGGAGTGAATTGCCAATTTCAGTTTGTTCTATTGAAATTGGCTGGCACTGCATTCTTGAGGGAGAGCACCAGATATTGGCAGTGACAGAGTGGAATTGGATTTGTAAGGAGAGAAAGACCAAGAGGGAGCATAATGATCAACAGAAGAACTTGAACACTTTCATCCCCCTGCATGTACCACATGCAAGCTAAATATGCTCTTATGTATTTACTGGACAGTTAAATTATGGAGACAGGGATAGAAACCTCACCTGCATGAATGATTACACACAGAATGGCTCATTGCATTGTTTATTACCATCAAGCACTGTGTTGGAAGACTACTGTGCCACTACCTGATAAATGCCTCATGTTCTTCCTCATTATTCTGCTTTGCAATGGTATAGACTAAATTTATTACGAAAGTATGACATGAAATGGCATAGATTATGTCTTGGATGTCCTGTTTGGGATGAGCTACATCAAGGAGCACTCGATCAAGGAAGAACTTTTCTGGGTCTCATGAATATGAGACCAGGGAAACTTCACAGTCATGAAATCATGTTGAAAGGAAGCCCCTTGTCAAAAATGGGACTGAATCTTAACAAGGCAAATCATGAAACTCATCAACAAAAAATGCACCGTAAAACACCTTATGATAATACTTAGGAGGTACTTTTATAATATCAAGATACAAATGAGCAATGGCGGCAACATGTGGCTCTCTTATTACAAGCAGAGCTCTGTAGTATGTTGACATAATTCACTAATTCTCATCCTCGTATGTAAATATCCACTTGGAGCCAGCTGTGGGGGTTCTCCAAACTGAATTATTGTATTTGTTGGCCCTTTTTTGCTAAGCTGATATAACCTGACAGTAATGTTCTCACATTTGCACAAACAATTAGTTACCAATAAATTAAAAACTTTACATAATATTCTATGTTCTAAAAGTTTCTAAAAATCCTAAAAGTTTCTTCTCCTTGGAATAAAAATTCAGTTTTCTACTACCGAGTGAATTTGAATCTGTACATGTGTTGATTACTGAGTTGAAGTGCTATAGCAACAACCGTGTAAAGATTACTCTAAATCATTACGTAAACCATTGAAAATCCACAGTAATCTTTAGTTAAACTATAACCATACAAGCATAAACATGCAGACACACCCATACACACTCAGTGACTTTGATAAATGAATTATTTTAACACCCTGATGAGGGGATTTTGGGTTGCACTTCTTCTCTCAAACAGTAGATGGATTTCAGCCGCACGTACACAGCAGAGACACTCCCCTACACACACACACAGCCATTCATGGAACAGTAAGGAGGGCTGAGCCGCCTTGTCCATGTGCAACACTTCCGCATCCTGTGGATTAAAAAGCTGTTATCTCTCTTGAACTGGGAGCACTTTGCCCCAACCTCCAAAGAGAGCCAAGGTAAGATTACAGAGGCAGGCAGTTTCACTCAAAAACTAATAACAATACCTTACAGTGTATATCACAGAATTTTGATTATATTGCATGAATTATGATTTTGCTGAATAATGATAAATAAATAGAAAAAAGAATTTTACATTCAAAGGTCTTTCTTGTTATGACTACATACAGACAAGAAGCTGATGTTCAGTGGGATTTTTCTTGATTTTTTAATATTTTGTAGATTGTATGCGCTTAAATTATATAATTATACCCACATTAATGTGGACAAAGAAGGACTGCATTAATGATTATGTTGGTTATGTGAAGCGCTTTGCCAGTGGCATGAAAGCAATCTGTAAATTATAATCCGGTTCCACTGAACAGATGTCTATTGAGGGGTCTTTGATGCTGATTTTCTTTTTTTCTTTCCTTTGTTAAGATACACATCACATACACAATTTTTATGCTAGCCTTAAACTTAATTACAGGTAACTAACTGCCTCCTGTCATTGAGTTTAATTAAAGTTCTATTTAAATATAATATTTTAAACTGGCTGTACTCGGGAACGTCAAAAGTGCAGCCATAAAACAGTGTCGTTACACATCTAGTTTCAGGATTTGTGTGTGTTGGAAGATTTAGTGAAACCGACTCTTGGGTATTTAGTGGAAGCTAAATGGAGGAGTAGAGAGCCTAAAGAATTTGTACTTAATAAATGTTTGTGTATGTTTTTCTCTGTGTCTTACATTGCATGTTTGCAGGTGCTTTTCAGTGTTTCTATATGATGTGCAGCTGATTGCTAACACACAGGGGCATGCAGACATTTGGCTCTCTGTCTCTCTCTATGCCCTCACCTGCTCTTCACAGCACATTAAACAGGATAGCTATAAGCTTCTCACACACACACACACACACACACACACACACACACACACACACACACACACACGTCCAGATATTCACCTCGTTTTTGTCTACAACAGTAGACTATACTGGAGTGAAGCCTAATTGCTCGAGCTATATGATGGGTGCCTTTGCAAAGAGTAGGAGAAGCCTGTTGGACATCTTTCCTTTTCAGATTCTCGTTTTCAGTCTCACTTCACTTTCCTTATTCCTTTATTTTACTGAATTTAATACCTATCCCACCTTTGTAAGACTTTTTTGCCAAAAATTCAAGGTTAATGGAAGGAAAATGCATGTGCGTGTTAAATATATTTTTATTTATTTTTATTTTTTGCACATCTGTGAGTGTGCCTTCTGCCAATGGGCATCATTAAGCAGCAAAAGGTTTTTGTACCTTTGAGACCTTGTCTTTAGTAAACTTGCTATCATTAATGAGTGTTAATGATGTTGGCCTTTGTAATCACTGTGTATGTATGGATACTTTGTTCTTGTGCATTTTTTCTCTGTTAGATGGCAAAAAAACACTTCTCTAAGTTGGAGGTGATGTTAATGGTGCTATTTGTGCTCATGACCGTGATATCAATCGCATTCATAGTTCTGTTTGCCACGGGACAGTCTGGTGTGAAAGAAGGTAGGTGGACCACAGAGAAATACACATCTAACTTGGAATAGTACTAAAGTTTCAAACAACACAAAATCACTTTCTCCTTTACTCTTTTTTGCTCACATGATGATCATTTCTAAACCAGAGAATAATCTGCACACTTGTCTTACCTTACACAATGTCGGTTTGTAAAATTACAAGGTTTACACTTTACAATTTTGACTTAGTTGTGTTGTTCTTTTCTCAGAAATTACAGATACATTTGTTCCAACATGTCCCAGCATTCCTCTGGATGAGAGAGTAGATTGCTTCCCTGATTCTGGAGCTTCACAGGTACAGTCATTTCCTAGAGTGTAAAGTAATGTGTAAGGAGGTTTTGTTCATTTATTAATTGATAAATAAATACATAAATAAATATTATTTATACAATTTAAGCATTTGCAATTGTGATAAAAAGCACTTCTAATAGTAACAGTAAATGACACTACGGATAATTACATTGGCAACAATACTCTTAACAGGAGAAATGTCAGGAACGTGGATGTTGTTGGAGTCCACGAGATGAGAGTAATGTTCCCTGGTGTTTCTTCCCAACCAACTATGGATATACTGTGGAATCAATGGAGACACCAAATTCTTATGGTAAAACCTTAAACCCCCTCTGTATTCTTTAATTCGTAGTCATGTGCTCACTAACTGATAAAAATATGCGCATTAATAGAAAGATGTACTAATGTCTGCATGTGCTTGGACTGAGTAGAATATTCAAAAACAATTGTGTCATGCCCAGCCTGAGATTTCTATGTGTTGGGAATTGAACCAACACATAAAAATGAAAGCATTCCTTTTTTTTTATCAGTATGTAATTTAAAATGTCATCAAACATTTTGACATCCATTTGGCAAAGGTATTGCTTAAGGATACTATCCAGATTAGTAGATCAGAGCCAGCTAAGTACTCTGTACCCTTTTTATCATGGTGGTAAAAGAAGTTGGCAATTCATATTGTTTAAATAAATTCCAATCTAAGTTCACGTGAAGATTTTAATGTGGTGCTACACCTGAGGATCGAACGACTGACCCTGAGGAATGTTTGCTCACACAGTTTCTCTTTATAATAAAATATAACAAAACTAAACTGAATTGTTGTTTTGTTTTTCTAAATATTACGGAAAGTATGTTTCCTATGTAACTGATTTCTTCTTTATGTAAATATATTGTATTATGTGGATGATATATTAAACTTCTTGCCATCTTACTGTCATCTGTTTACTTTTGCAGCTATAAAGGCAAAACTGACAAGAATGGAATCCCCATCTTTATTTGGTGGGCACATAAAAGAACTGGCAATTGACGCAGAAATGCAGACGAAGAATCGACTCAGATTTAAGGTGAACATTGACACCATTCTAGCTTTATGTTCTTGTACACATGTTTGCAGAGCCAGATTTTACAGCAGAGTAAGAAATTGTGAGACATATTTTATTAATTTCAGAAGTAGTTTAATCAAAGGATCTTTAATATAAAAGCTGTTGAGAATGAAGAAAGATGAAAATAGAAATATACACAACTGAGTATTACTAAGACTGTGAGAGTTCTGTCTCACTGCCTAAAATGACTGTTCCCTGTCCCTCAGATCTATGATCCCAACAATAAGAGGTTTGAGGTCCCCCATGAGCACATCCTTAGCCTCAACCCTATCCCATCCAGTCCCATCAGCAACACACTGCAGATCACAGAGAAACCCTTCGGCCTTACTGTACGCAGAGAGGAGAACCAAAAAGTTGTGTAAGTGCTCATTGTTTTTATATACCATGTATATTTATTGTTTCAGATTGGCTATACAAAAGAGATCAGACTATGCAAATTGTGTATATTCATTAAAAAAAAAACCACGATCCACATTAAGGTAATTGTTATTATAATTTCTTATGTACTTCATATATTTTTTGTATACTATGGTTGCACTAGTAAAGAGGGACATTCCTGAGTTAAAGCATATATAGCAGCAGGGGATTGCGTAGTGTAGAGGAGATTTTTCATAATAATGCTAAGATGCCATGGTACTGAAATTTAAATATAAGATAAATTGACTTACTAAATATTTATTTAGAATTACAGTTATTACTTATCAGAATTGTCCCCTTAGACATTTGATGCTGGAAATTTGGAACCACAGATTCTGTGTATCATTTGAAGCAGATGTGTCATGGTTCGCTGTGTGGCAGGCAGGAGGAGGGACCCAAACGCAGGACTCACACACAGGGAGTAAACTTAAAGAGGCTGCTTTATTGCAGTGATGATTAACAAACATAAATAAACTGGCAACCTAAAACTAGAAACAGCTGGAACAGAGGGAACGAAGATCACAGAGAGGCACGGAGGGAAAACACACAGCATGGTGAGGGTACAACGCGACAAAAAGCAAAGGAAACACAGGGCATAAATACACTGAGGGATAACGAGGGGATAGGACACAGGAGGAGAGCACAGCTGGGAGTAATTAAGCATGACAAGACAAGGGGAAGCAAAACTAAACACACTGATGGGAGACATGAAACTCCAAAGTAAAACAGGAAGCACACGACAGAGACACGGACATGATGCTAAACCAGGGGACACAGAGCACAGGGACAGAGGAGACACACGAGACAAGGCTGGGGAACAGGATAAATCATATAATCAAGGAAAACTAACTTAAACAAACGCAAAACACTGGGTCACAGACCCAGTATCGTGACAGTACATTTAACTTGTTTCCTCTCATTTTAAAAATAAGTTTTCTCCTATTTTCACCTTATAATTCCTTTCACCTTTTCAAAAGCAATTGCTATGTAACAGTCATACTGCATGTTGCATAGAAAAAACAAATAAATAAATAAATGCCTGATTAATAATTAGAAATCTGGACAACTTTTTAACATAAACTGCAGGGATCTTTTAAATAGGTTTTTTTGTAGTTCTTTCTTTCTTTCTTTCTTACCATGCTTGCCTTACCTTCTTATGCTTTTCTACCTGCTGTCCTCTGCTCAATAATCACTTCTGAATGCCAGATTGACATTTTACTGGTGCATTCCATGTACATGAAAAACAAGAGAATGGGGGGAGACGTGTAAAAACAAAAAACAGAGAGAAAAGTATTGCATGGCATCAAAACGCAGCAAGTGACCTTTTATAGCGGCACTGACTCTTCTTACATTCATGCCTTGTGAGAGGATTGAGACAGTGTTTGATCTTTTAAACACTCAGATGTCACAGACAGCAAAGTAATTACAAGAAAGCTGCAGCACAGGCAGGGGCCATTGATCAGTACCAAAGAAGAAATAACAAACAGACACACTCACAAGAATACACACATATAATATGCAAGTCCAATAATGCACTTTTGAAAAAAAGCAAGGTTTAAGGTTTAGCAGGCTTCTTGTTGTCCTACATCATTCAGTGATAATACACTGTTAAACTTCTGTTTAGAACATATCCAAAATGTTCATCTCATATAATTAAAATAGCAGATAGTTATGACCTAGCTTGCAGATGTATGCATAAATTATGTAGGGGACTTGTTTTTTATTTGAAACACACGTACCAGGTGAAGAGATTTTTTTTTATCTGAAAAAAGTCCTCTGTATATATTTTCTTATTCATTAGTCTTAGTCATATTCTAAACTAAGGTAATTATAGGAAGCATTTAGTAAAATACAGGGAAATGCCACTGGCAATGTGCAGCTACATCAAAAACCTATGACCACATTTATATCGTTCTTCATACAAAAAATTTTGTCAATGAAACATAACATGTAGTATATGACTCTGGCAGTGTAAATTGAAATAGTTTTAAACTCTGAACATCACTTACAGTAGAACTACACAGATTAAAAAAACAAACAAACAAAAAAAATACTTGGCTTTACTGATGTATAAATACCATCTTAATTGTTTTTGAAAATACACAGTGCTGGAATATGAGGGTTTTAAGACTGAACACTAGCGCTCTAGCTTTTTAACAGCTAGCAGCAAAATCTTCAAAACATCTGCTACTCTCTACAGGTAAACCAGATTTTTGTTAAGCCACTTAAGACTGACCTATAAATAATTTAAGCATTAAAAAAAAAGGTATCAAACTCAAGGTATGAACCAGTGTTGTGTTTACACATAACAGACAACTTAGCCAAGAACCAATTTTAACTTTTATCTTTAGGGACTTTGTTACTAGCACACTGTTGCAAAAAAACATTATTTGTTTCAGTTTCTTTTGTTCAATCTATAAAAAATGCCAAAGATAACAAAACATTGCATAAAATAATATTTACTCAACAACACAGTGATTACCAAAGAGCTATTAGCTAGAAACTTGCCATAACTTGGCATGGTGTACTGTTTGCCCTTAAAAAGTTTGTAGACACCATACAGTAGAGGACAAGCAAGATAAAGGAAGGATGGCAGGCCTAAAAACAAACAAAAAAAAAAAAACAGCAGATGAACAGTATCTGAAAGTCATGTCCATAAGAAATAGGAAGAAAATCCAGCAAAGACCTGGCACTGGAACTGAGACATTCATCCTTACCTGCAGCTGATCCATCTACTGTTTGCTGAAGACTCATCAGAAATGGTCTCAGTGGATGGGTGGCTGTCAAGCAGCCATTTTAAGGAAGAGAAATAGGGAGAAAAAGGCTGAGATGTGCCAAATTACACCAGAACAGGACTGAAAAATCTGTGACAACAGAAATCTGTGAGTCCAGATTTGAAATCTATGGTTCAAATTATTGTCAGTGTCAATGTATGGAAGAGGTCAGGAGAGAGGGACAACAGTAAGCGTCTAGAGCAATCTGCAATACATTGTGAAGGAACTGTGATGGTATGGGGCTGGATTTCAGGCAGTGATGTTAGTGATCTCCTCAAAATTGATGGAATTATGAACAGTACAATCAGATTTTGATCCCCCAAGCAATACTAAATGGAAACCGTTTGAATGCCAGTGTAGGAAAAAAAAATACCTGGATAGAAAAACACAAGGGGAAATATCAGTCATGGATTGGCCTCCCCAGATTCCAAGATGTCAACATGAATCAATGTGGGATCATCTTGACAGAAAATGAAACCAAAATTTACAAAAAAACTGCCTAAGAGAGAGGTTGTGTTGAAGAATAAAGGTGGTCATACTAAATATTGCTTTTCAAGCTCGGAATTTTACAAATGCTCTTTTTGCCTTACACACTGTATTTCCATGTATGTTTGCATACATGTTTCTCTTTCTGATTTTCCAGCAAAATATAAAGAAATGAGGGCTGACTTGAGACTTTCCCACAGTAATTTATATTTGGTCTGCTCACAGAAGTAAATTTATGTATGGGAACCTCAAAAAGAAAGCAAGGCATTTCATTCCATCCTTAAATAAACAGATATAATCGTTCAGCTATTCATTAACTTTCTGGAAGATTTCCAGAAATCCAATTTTGCAGCACAAAATTTCGAAGCTATTTAGAAGTGTGCTGTTTAAAGAAGATGAGGAACCCATGGCTGCTTGATACTCCACAGAAAAACAAGTGGCAAATTAATCTTCAATGAAAAGACATTTAATTCATAATTTAACTATCCCTGTAAGGGGGAAAAGGGAAAAAAAAACACACACACACACACAATATCAAGCTCATTTTAAAAGAATGTAAAATGTTATTCATTGGTTGGCTCATGTTGCCTAAAAGTGAACAGGCTGTACGACACTGATATCGGCAGTAAAAACATGTCGGCAGGCATTAGACTGCCCTCGTTAAGCACAAAACTCATTATGGCATGCCTCGCTCCCCTGCTGAAAGAAAGAATGAGCATTTCCTTCCATTTGTAGAAAAAAAAAAACAGTAGTTAGCCTTTTCTATTTGTATCTCCCAGAAAGGTTGGGTTGTCTGGGACCCATGTGCAGAGGGAGATAAAGCTGAGAAGGGTTAGTAATATAGCACAGCTATTTAAGAGGCTGTAATGATATTCATTAATTTAGATTCATTTCAACTTACATCTGTAGAGACAGAGAGAGGAAAAGAAATGAGAGAGTGAGTGGATATGAGATTTAGAAGACCAGGATATGGAGGGTTTAGTTGGGGTCAAAAAGTCACAAAACTCAGATGAGAAAAGTAAATACTAAAAAGGAAGTCCATCAACTGCACAGACTTTACTCTGGAAAAGACACTAAGGAAGTGAATATGCTGTCTGTTAGGGAAGTGTATACATTTTATGTAAATAAAATATTTTATATTGATTCAGAATGCATGAGTTCTGTTTTTCTTTAAACAACCTTTTCGACTTTCAGACATAAACACATCTATGTGTGTTCAGTCCTCAGAGAGATGAAAAACCAATTTTACTATATTAAGGGCCAGATTTACTAAACGGTGAATAAGCACAAACCCGCTATCACACAATTTTTCTGAGAGAAGTGGGAAGTTCTGCAGATGATATACTTACAGTGTGCTAATTTACAGAAACAGATGCAGCCAGTTGATTTCAGTACTGTAATTCAAGACCAATTCAAACCACCAAGAATAGCTCAAATTAGCTGATCAAAAAGTAGCAGACTACTAATAAAAAATACAGCGTAATGGCAGGTCTTACGTGTGTTTCTTTTTAGAAAGAGTATGGCAGATCAATGACAAGGAGCTTATGAAGAACTCTAAGAGGGGTACATCCTGCACAGAACACCAGTCTATCACAGGTTTAACACAGACTGTGAATTGAAATCAACTATGAACATTCACACCTATAGCCAATTTAGCATCACCAGTTCAGCTAATATTATTGTTAGTGAACTGTAGGAGGACATTGGAGTACCCAAATAAATGTGATAGATAACTTAAGTCTATGACTGGAAAGTGTAACAAGTATGTCAGGCCCAAAATATGGATTTTGTGTTTTAGTTTTTGATATTAAAACTTGTATGGTGTAGCATGCTGTACACTGACACAAACCTTAGTAAATCATTTTTTTTAATTTCTTTTATTTTAACATATTTAAATATATGCTTACATTTTTAAATGTTATTTTTGTTTAAATTGTGCTGTAGCTAGCTACTGCAGTTAGCCAATACTAAGTTAGTCTTTCAGAGCTGCTACGGTAAGCTAACTGACTGAGAAAATGAATTGGGACTAATACACCAGCAATGATGGGGCACAGTTTTTGAGCAGATGGAGAGGTCTGCCCTGCTGACATAACCTTGAGCATCTTTGCTTCAGCTTTCCTGTCATGTCCACACATTTGTTATGGTAAATATAGCTTTTTTAAGTGCCGTTTAGGTCTTTTGTCCACACCTAAACGGCATTGTAGGTCAATGAAAATGGACTAATTGAAAAATGCCTTCCAGGGTGAATATTTTCAGAAACTAAGTTTCTGCATTTCCACCTGGACAAGGAAAACAAAGATTTTGTTTTGCAACATTTAAAGTGTGCATCTGTACTTCCATTTCTGAGGTCAGAATTTACACCATTTTATTGGTTGTAGTTGTAAGCTTCAGTCGCCAAAATTTTTTTAGGCATTTCAGATAAGGTTCATATTGCCACATGCTGCTTTGGAATATGACAGCTGCTCAACATCCTTTGACAACTGCTTGAAATCTTTTATGATTTCATGTGAACTGAGATGTTTATCAAAACAAACATGAAAAAGCTGCATTTAAAGAAATACTTATGTATGGATATTGACCCAGGGCAATTATTGCTACATCATGAAGAATGTTTTTATTTGTACTTTATTTTATAGATTTGACTTCCTCTGGTCTTACAAGATACCAGAAGACAGATAGCCTTTGCTATGCTGGCTTCCACTGGTGTCTGACTTCCACAGGCCTCCAAACCATGTTTCTATCAGGCCCCATTAATACAATTTCAGTTCAACCCAGTTGTATTTATATAGTGCCAAATCACAATGACAGTCACCTCAAGGCACTTTTTACTGTAAAATAAAAATCCCTTGCCCTTTGAGCATGCACTTGGTGACAGTGGTAAGGAAAAAATCCCTTTTAATAGGAAGAAGCCTCCAGCAGAATCAGGCAGCCATTTCCCACGACTGCTTGGGGGTGAGACTGCTTAAAGATGTCCTACCATTAATTAATGCTTTAATCTTAAATTTGATCACTCTCTATTAATGAGCTACATACAACAGACCTTTAAGGCGATAGTAATTAAACTATTACTTCAAAAACTATCGCTTGGCCCAACTTTCTTATAGTAGCTAATTATAGACTAATCTCCAATTTTTCCTTTATCTCAAAAATTCTTGAAATAGTTGTTGTAAAACAGCTTACTGATCATCTGCTGTTTATTTGAAGAGTTTCAGTCAGGTTTCAGAACTTATTACAATAAAGAAACAGTATTAGTGATGGTTACAAGTGATCTTTTTGTGGCATCTGACAGTGTATTCATCTCTGTTCTTGGCCTGCTAGACCTCAGTGCACCGTTCGATACTCTTGACCATAATATTTTACTGCAGAGGGAATTAAAGGTACTGCACTGCAATGGTTCGAATCCTATTTATCTAATAAACTCAATTTTGTTCAGTAAATGAGAAGTCTTCTTCACACACCAAGCTAAATTATGGAATTCAACAGGGTTCCATGCTAGAACTAGTTCTGATTACAACATACATGCTGCCCTTAGGCAGTATCAGTCAAAGGCAAAGCATTAATTTGCCAGATGAGAAACACAAGTTCGTAAAACTGCAGAAATGTCTTTAAGAGATAAAGACCTGGATGAACTCTAAGTTCCTGTTTCTAAATTCAGATAAAACTGAGGTACTCAGCCCTGAAAATCTTAGAAACATGGTGTCTAACAAGATATTAACTCTGGATGCCATTACCTTGGCCTCCAGTAACACTGTGAGATATCCTGGAGTTCTTTTTGACGAGGATATAACCTTCAATGTCCATATTACAGAAATATCTTGGACTGCTTTGCTTTCTTGTACTTTTGCAATATTTATAAAATTAGAAACACTTAGATTGATGCTGAAAAACTAGTTCATGCATTTATTACTTGTAGGCTGGACTATTGTAATTCATTATTATCGAGCTATCCTAAAAACTCCCTGAAAAACCTTTAGCTGATCCAAAATGCTTCAGTGAGAGCACTGATGGGGACTTAAAAGGAGAGCATATTTCTCCATCTTAACACCCTGACACCACAACAGAGCATGTTGCTCTCAGACTGCTGGCTTACTTGTAGTTTCTAGGATATTTAAAAGTAGAATGGGAGGCAGCTTTCATTAATTTTACACACACACACACACACACATTTTTTTTTTTTTACATTTCAGCACTCTAGGAGTTCATTGGAATTACAGTTGTTGTGACCCTATTGGAGGGTGTTCATATCTTTGCAGTTGTCTTTC
>VVHJ01022438.1:19288-32204 GCA_015107715.1 Tylochromis polylepis
CGTCTCTTGTGCACCAACTCTTCCGTGTTATACGCTCATTCTCTTCTTTTAACACACACGCACACACATTTTTTTTTTTTTACATTTCAGCACTCTAGGAGTTCATTGGAATTACAGTTGTTGTGACCCTATTGGAGGGTGTTCATATCTTTGCAGTTGTCTTTCTGGACCAGTGGTGACTGTATGTGCATTATTAATTGTAAATTTAGCTCATTTTTGGATTCAGATAATTCCTTATGGACTCTTCAGCTCCTAAATGCTGAACTCTTTTTACAATGAGCAAGGTTGTGGGTACTCCAGTGAATTGCTTTATCTATAAAAATAAATAAATAAATAAAATAATAATGTATGACTAAAACAATAAAAAAAACAAAAACAAAAAAAACCCCAAACAAATTATTGGGCCAAACAGCACAAATCCTTTATGGTATTCACAGTAAATTATTCAGTAATTCTAACTATGTTTATTGAAAAATTTGGATAGATGACATTAACTAAATATATTCCACTCTAGCTTCTTTTTTCAAGAATCCTAAATTTAGCAGTAAGAGTGTGTGTAGCTGTTTAATCTCAGTCAGCAAATGCATTGTCAGGCAACTAGCTGTATCAGTATTCACTTGCTGTTACGGACAACATATGGCGCTCATCACCCTGGAGAAGATTTGGCAGATCTCTGTCATAGCCTGGACACATTAAGTAAAATTATCACCAAGGAAAAGTTTTAGAAAGGCTGCAGTTGCCCAAATTCAATTTACCAAAACTTTTCTTTTTCTTTTTGAATACCACAAAAACAATCATCTACTCAATTAATGCTGCCTCACACATGCCCACATTTTAATCTTGTAATAAAAGCTATTTGTGCGTGGTACCATGGGATGTAATGCCTGTGTTCTGATGATGCTTTTGTTTGACTGTAGTATTTCATGTCCATCATAGATAAACAGGAATTCTAGCAAAGACACATTAAGTAGGTGTTTGATTGTTATACCCTGCTTTTTATAAACTCATTTGTCAATAAATTTGTTTCTCACCCATCACGAGATGCTTGGAGTTTAGGTGAAGGTGAGGGGGAATCTCACTATCTTACTGCCACAGACAGCACAATATATTGGGTCATCCTACTGCTCTGGTAAATGACTTTGCATAGCACTCCACAGCTGCAATGTATTCCAATCGTGGCTACGAATCAGTGGCAACTGCTGCAAACTGAAAATGATTACAGCCAGTGTAGTTCATAAAGGAGCAGACTGCAAACCCTTCACAGACTCCACAGCTTATGCATATGCTTTTGAGTTGATTATTCATAGCTTTGACAGACTGTTGTCAAAGGTGATGGGATTCACTGGCTCTTTCTCATCTTCAGTGAAACTAGTTTTTAGTAATATAGGTGATATTTTTGGTTAAGGCTTGACATTTGACCAAAACTAGTACATAGTTTAGAACATCAGCTCTTGATATGGTCAAGAGCTGATGTACTCTATTTGGAGCATTGCACTGTGGGGTTCTGCTTTGCAATTCTTACTTAATGCAGCTGTATTTTACTGACAAGTTATTTATTCTGACCAGGGTCTTAATAGTTTGTACATCACATTTCAGAAAACACAGAAAAATACTTTTTATAGTCTTGCAGTTTTGGTTTCTAATCAGATTGAACATCTGCTAAAAACTCGAATTACTGTATTATTTAGTAATACAGTAATGTACACTCAGTGGTCATTTTATTAGGTACACCTGGAAATCATTAATTAGTTAAACATCCAATCACACATGAGAAGCTCATTTAGTTATGTAGACTGGGTCAAGATAACCAACTTCAAATTGAGCATCAGAATGGGGAAGAATGCTGATTTAAATGACTTTGAATGTGGCATGGTTGTTGGTGCCAGACAGGCTGGTTTAAGTATTTCAGAAACTGCTGATCTACTAGGATTTTCTAACATAACCATCTGTTGGGTTTGCAGAGAATGGGCTGAAAAATATTCTGTGAATTGTAGTTCTCTGAGTGAAAATGCCTTGTTGATACCAACAGTCAGAGGAGAATGGCAAGACTGCTTCAAGTTGATAGGAAGGTAACAGTAACTCAACAGAGGTGTCCAGAAGAACATCTCTGAACACACAAACACATTGAAAAAAAAATGGGCTACAGCAGCAGAAGACCAAATTGATGCTAGCCCTGTCAGCTAAAACAGAAAAAATTAGACAAAAGATTAAAAAAAGAAAAACTTGTCTGATGAGTTTTGGTTTCTGTTGTGACATTTAGGTGCTAGGGTCAGAAATTGACATCAACAACATGAATGCATGGCTCCATTCCACTTTGTATCCACTTAGTGGTTGAGACTGCTGGTGGAGTTGGTCCAACAGAGAACCTTTGGGATGTTGTGTGGATGAATCAGACAGGTTTCAGACCTCAACAGTAGAGTTCAGAATGTGAAGGGCTGCAAACTAAGCAGGAGCAGTGTGAATGGCGGATGAGAGAGAGAGCCTACAGACAGATGTGGACAAGATGCTAAACTTTAATATTTCTACTTTTGCAATAATTTATTAAAATTACTTTGTTTGTTTTTTAAATTTTGTTATAGTCAACTATGAGATCAGTTTTAAAGTACAGGCAGTTTAATCTTTCAAAGTGAGCTCTCCCTTTTTATTTTAGCATAACTAATACCACACACTATCCAAAGTTTTGACTTTTTGTTTGACAAATTTTTGACTTTCGTTATGCTCTTCTTCTACAATAGTTCAATTATTTACACGTTAGCTATTGTGGTTTTTGTTATTCCCGTTGTTTATTAGTAGGTTGTAAAATACATTTTACCGCCATGATCTATAATTAAATTATCTAAATAATTTGTAAAATGAATAAAACCTTTAAACCTAGTCTTAAATACTTGTGAAAATTAACTTGTAACTAATTGTATAGTTAAAAATTACTGCGACTAATGTTGTTGCAGGATGGGGTCAAAATCTTTTTGTTTTTAAGTATTGAGTATTTTCCTGGCTAGTATATCGAGTTTGAAATATTATTATCATGACAACCTTGTGACATGTCAATATGAACCAAAGTTGTTGAATTTATGTCACAGAGAATTAAGAGAGTTCTGACGATTTTACCAAGGTGTATTAATGAAGTGCGTGATGAATGCATTAATTTAGTTTAAAATAGTAAAAATACTAAGTACAACAAATGTTTTAACCACAGTCCTCAAGTGGGGGGAAACAGTGGTAGACTGATACAATGATACAAGCGTTGACTCAGCAGCAGGGGGCATGGCATGTTTAATGATTGTTTGGATCCCATTTCATAGTCAGTATCTAACACTGTTACTATGTTTGCTATTTAATTGATGCAGTTTGAGCATTTATAATCATATGCTCTTTGTTTACAATAAATAGTCAAGTATATAATTGTCTCTGTGGGCATTTATACAAGTTTAATTATTGTTACAAATAAAACAATTAGAACATTTGGAGATATAACTTAGTCTCACAGCGATGTTTCTAAACATGACATTTACATTTTTTTGTGTGTTCCGCAACATGATCCTGGACATAATTTTTGATCAGTCTGCTCTCTAATGTACTGATTTATTTCCATGTACACAAAAATAATATTTTACACTTTTAAAAGACAAAAAAAAAGGATGCATGTGGTGGTTGGAGGGTTTGGTGGAGCAAATGATTTTGTCACTCACACCAGAGACCCAATCTCGTCCTGTACAGCCCGCAGAATTTCATCAGCTGTATCATTTTTAAATATGCTATAAGTAAAAACATGTTGCTCAGGTATGTTTAAGTATTGACAATGACTTGGATAGTTTTAGGCATTAAAAACTGCAGGGATCATGGTTTGGATTATAATACAGTGGTTGCCATGTCTTTTAAAGCTAGATTTAAAAAAACAAAATAGATTTTTATTGAAATACATCATATACCAATTTGTGTTCATGAACATGAAAAATAGACTGCTTTTTGTGACTATTTCACCAACAACCATGGGACTGAGGTGACAGATAATGCCAGATCTTATAAATCACTTTAGATACTTGATGTGTATATTAAAATGTTTAGATATATTTATTTGGTTTTGCTCTGTGTAAATAATTTACACTACACAAGATGTAAAAACATTACATATATTTTAATATTAAAAATATTTATGATATTAGAACTTCAGAAATGGGTGGCCAAGCCTGCTGACACAGGTTAATCATGTTATTAAGCAGCTTGTTTCCAATGTATTTATTTATTGTATTTTATTTAAGCACAATAGCAAACCTGGTCTCATTGTTCCATCAGTCGTTTTTGAAACAACTGACATTTAGCTAGCTTAATAAACCTTAGCTAGCTTAATAAATCTTAAATTGGGTAAGTAACATACAAATAACATTTAGCTTGCTGACAAATGTGACCTGCCCAAAACATTGTTTCACGGTGACATCTTCTGGGTTTGACAAGCAATTTATTTTTTCTTTCTATTTTTTTCCCTTTTTAACTGTTGAGCCTGAGTATGTTGTTTCATGAAATTTTACTCTTTTTTTTAAAATCATGTTCTTTGAGTAATTTTAGAAAGCTAAAATTCCAAAGACTATGTGAAAAATGTTTAAAGACAATTCTACACAGATGTTGATTTTTCAAAACTACTTGGTTTTGAGAAGAAACGTTTATATGGACCTACAAAGGGAGAAAAGTCTATAACTGTTTCTTTAAAGCAGAAAAGTATTGTGCACTATTATAACAGTGACACCAGTGATTAGGTGAAATGTGTGATTTTTGCCTTTGCCATTCATGTTTCAACATTTACAAGCCCATTTAAAACTGAAATTACATCAGGGTCCTTTATCTCTAATTTCTTTATTCTTGTAGTATATATTTTGTAAATGTGGATGATGACTGTGTGTTTTCTCTTAATAAGCCACTAGCTCTGATTTCTTCCTTCTCTATGGTCTGTGGCCCAAAAGCAGCGGCACTGCAATTATTGATGAGGTTCCCTTATCAATAATTCAGCCATACATCTGATTAGCCAATAGGATTGATGACAGGGCTCTGCACTGAATCCTCACACATCAGTCCCATACTTGGCCATGGGCTGTTGTTATCTTTCCCTTCCTGTATTTCTGCCTTTCTGTCTTTGTCTCTATCATCCTGTCTGTCTGCTGTCTTTCTTCCTCATATAAGCATATTGGTTTAGCTGTCATTTTTGTCTCCCTTCAGTGTTTTCTCTCCTATCTAGCCAATCACTCTACATTACAGATATCCCACTGACTCAATTTTTGTCCCAGTATTTTTTGCAAGTCAAGTGTGACAGGCTGCCACTTTATCCCTACAGTGCTCCACTTACACCAACAGGTGTCAAATGTCACTATAGCAAGAAGACAAGGGCATACAATAGAAAATCATGGAGGTGACACTGTATGTGTTTGTGCCACAGGAGAGTCAGAAGAGACTGAAGTGAAAGAGATTTGAGTCAGTGGGTATTCAGATGGAACAGAGAGCCTTTTCGAGGACAGCAGGGATTGATACCCACGCTGCTTCTGCTCACAACCCCCATGAGCACAGCAGAAGCTGAAGAAGTAAACTATGTGTAAATTTGTGCATGGGTGATTCTCTCTCTCCCCCTGCCTTTAACTCAGTGTGTTTGTATATATTTGATGCTCTGTGAGCAAGTGTGTGTGTCTGTATCTACAGAGAAGAGTACAAAGACTGAGCAACAGAGAAGGAAAGGAAGAGAACTTGCCAGCAGAGAGCCAAAGTGTTAATTACTTATTGATCCAATTTGGCAGATGACTCCCTAAAAAGGTGGAGGGCAGCTCAGTGCACAGTTCAAAAGAAGAGAGAGGAGACAATCTACTGTTCCAAAGTCCCTCGGACTCTCATCTTTGCCTCACTAAATGTTTACCACCAATGCCTGGGCTTTGAGCCATGCCTGACTGCACTGCAACCTCTTTATCACTTTGCAGTTCTGTTTTACTTTCATTCCACATTGCTTGCCTTCATCGGATCCTTCGCATCTTGTCTATGTCATCTCGCCTCTCACTTTTTCTCTCTGTTTGACATGCTCTGCTTTCTCCAGTTCCTGATTCTCAGTGCATCAGTGGCTTTATCATTCTTTCATATGCTGTGGCATTTGTGTCTCAATGACATTACCCCATCTTCAGAATTGCTGGGTTATCAAATTGTGCGCATTCCTTTTCTTCTTCCATTTACCTCCCTCTGTTTATGTCTGGTTCTCTCTCTGCTACCTTCTTAAGTCTGTTAACTCCAGGAAACAGATTTAAAAGTTGTTGTTTATTGTTTGCGTGTGACCTCTCTGTTTCTGTCTTCTGCCCAAACCTGAAACAATTGTTGCATGTATGTTTTGTGAAACAGGAACAATCAGAAAATTGTGCACAAGTGCCACAGTTTAAGTGCAACCTACCTTAGTCCAATAAAATTAAAATCTCTAGATTTTCAATTTAGAAGCAAATATCGCATGCTAGTCCCTTTAAAGTAAAAGTAGGCCTAAATAGCATTTAAGTACATAGGTCTATGATCTGGATAATGTATTTCTTGCATCACCCAAAATGCATGTCAGTTATAGGAAGTTTTAATGTATATACAGCTGCATGGCAGGCAGTGGAGGACCCAATTGCAGGACTAGGACGCAAAGGATGAACTAAAGGAGGGAGGAAACTTTAATGCTGATACTTTGAAAGTCAAGAATACAAAACCTCAGACAAAGAGGTTGTTTTCTTGGTTGTTTTGTTTTTTGTTTGTTTTGTTTTGTTATTTTGAGACAGGGGTATACATACAATCACCTATGCACGGTCACATTGATTACACATACAAATAGTTCCCTGGTTGCTGCAATGAACAGTACATTTAGGCATAACAGGGCAGTTAATGTAACCCCCACTGAAGAAAGCACACAGTTTATACAAATGGAAAATGGCTGTTAACATTTATCTTGACTCTGATTTCCCCACGTGTATTATGTTGTCATCAGTTCAACCTACCACTTGTGGTTTTTCTGTGCATCTTAGTGTGGCTTTGGTGGACTTACCTTTATGTGTCACAGTGCTGTAGATGCATGTTTTGAATTTGTTTGTTTGCCTGTGTGTCCTTAAATACACACTTGTGTGTTTTTGTACCTGTGTGCTTTTGTATGGGTGTGTATGATTTGTTGGCAGTCAGGTGCATTATTCTGTCAGAGTGTGGAGCCTGGCTCATATCTTACCTCTAACCGCCAGATAGGAAAACCACTCCACTTTTGATTTGAGGTGAGAAAAGTGGTTTAGCACACCTCTCTCATATATCTCACCTTCTTTTCTCCCCTTCTCCTTTTGCCCTGCCTTTTACTTTTATTTGTCAATTTCCTCTCATCCTGGCTGGGCTGTCAGCAGGGCTGGAGTTTGATGTACCTGTGGCTCAGGCTTCATTTCAGGTCTCTAAAAAAACTTTGAGATAGCAATTCTTGTGTTGTTTGTTGTAGTTTTACTGCAGCTCTACTGACTCCCACCCTTATAGCTTTCAAGTAAGGAATAAGGTAAATAATTTAATCCTTTAAAGGTATTTTTAACTGTTTTATTTTAATCTGATTTGCTTATTTAAAGTAAGAGGAATTTCTCCATGGGGAGAAATAGGGAGCCCCATAATGAACTTAGTAGGAAGTTGATTTATATTTTAATTATACTTTGTCACCTGGCTTGTATTGGTGAACTTAAGGCAGTTTTTTGAAAAATGAAACAGTAAAAAATAGTATATATAGCCAGAAGTATTTGCTCACCTGCTTGTCCACAAGATTTAGGAGCATGTTTATGGGCATTTTTGACCATTTTTCAAGGAGCGGACAGAACCCTTTTCACTAGGATTACATCCGTAATAGCATTCCAACTATTCCCTACTGTCATCCCTTATCCACTTATGCCTTCTTCATCCATTAGCCCACTTCACATCAGTGTGTCCTGGTTCCTCAACACCTCACACAGACCTTGTTAGTCCAGGTGACATCTAAGCTGGCATGTCTTCAGTTATCTCTCTGATACTGTGAGATAGCCTTGGATAGCCTGGGATCCTTACTGTATATTTATGTATATTTTTAAAAATTCCACACTCTCCCCTCTGGGTGGTCCTTCAAGCTTGGGTCCTCTACCAGAGGCCTGAAAGTTTGAGGGTCATGTGCAATATCTTTGCTGTTCCTAGGACTGCGCTCTTTTGTACAGAGATCTAGAAGGGAAGAGGAAAATTACAGTTACAGCAGCCCAATCTCACAAAATTATTATTAGATTATTAAGTACGAAGTAAGGAAATACAGCTGTTTTCTGCCACTAAACTTCACACTGCAAATTTTTAGGTTTATTTTGGTTTAAAAAATATACAGCAGAAGTAGGACTAATATCACAAATTCTAGAGATGTTTTCATCAACTAAATGCCTTACTCATTAACGGCATACCCTAACTGAGTCACTTCCACTCTGTGGTTTACATTTAATTGGATTTAGACGTGTACAAAGGACTAATATTTCAACTAAACAAATAATTATTATGTTGAATGGGATTAAACAGTGCTACTCAGACTTTAATGATAATGAGACTCCTGTAAATAATGTGTTTATGTAGCATCCAGTAATTGTATAAACCACACAAAGACCACTTATTCCTATAGAGGATAGAGTAATGATTCTCTGCAGTCCTGATATAGATTTTCTTTATATACTTTGTTATATTTTTTTTTATAATTTTATTTCATTTGGGGAAGATCTGTGTGCATTGGTATATTTGTTTTTATTGTTTTGTCTTGTTTTTTACTGCTTAGAGTTGGAGTGATTGCTTAGAATAACCCTCTTGTGCATCTTTAACACATATTGTGTAAACGAATTCTATTTTATATTGCTTTAATTCATAGCATTGCTCTTGCACTCACTGAGTCACATATAGAAGTTTTAACAGTCTTCATAGTAGTAGTGTGCTATATTGCAAAGTTTAGTATATATCCAGTACCTGGTAAATACACGGTCAGTTTCGCCAATACCAAATATGCAGATAACCTTAACTTTTACAGGCAGCTAATGTAGGCAAGAATAATGCATCATGATTTCTGAGGTGAATACATTGCCAGTATGATAAATCTGAATGTATTTTAAAGACCATAGTTATGTTAACACAACAAAACACTAAGTGATTTTCATTTTTTTGTAGGGTTATTTTCAATATTTCATATTGTTATCAATATTTTAATGGATCCAGACACTCGTACTTCATAGATTGTTCTAGAACTTAGGTTAAGTGCAAAATGGAAAATGAGCAGTTACATATTCACATCATGCCACACCACTGATTTTATTACTCTCAGATACCCATCAATCTTTTAATTGCATTATATGTATTAAGTTGTAAAGTACTATTTCTTTAGTTGTTTCACACATTTTCACCCTTTCCACTTGTTTCTATGGCTTTCACAACTTTCCTTTAAGCCAATACTTATTATTGCTGAAAAGCTTAAAAAAAAAAAACCACTTTGTTTTTCTTTTTCAGAAGTCACTTGCGTCACATCCTCTAGCTATGCTTTTGCTTCAGTGTCTTGACACACTGTTCAAAGCATTTTTAGATGCTAAAACCTATGGGTCTAATTGTCTATAACAAAGCGCACATGGGAATGTGACAGTGGCATAAATCACTGTTTTCCCAGCCGAGAGACTTCCGATCAGTGTGGAAGCTTTGTTTGTTTGTTTTCACAGCTGATTTGTTTCATTTTCATCCACTTTTTGATTGTGCTTTCACTCAATCTCTGTCCAGGCAAGACTACTTGGTTGACTTGAGGCGCCAAAACTATTTGTTTAGGTTTAAGAAAAAATAATGAGTTTGCGTCCTGAACAAGCATCCACTGGGTCCAAGACCCATTTACTAACTATTGCCATGACTCCGTGAATCATTCTTACAGACCTTGGATCTCTGAGACACCATGGATTTGACAAAACAGCAGTATTTGTTATCCCCAGAGAATGGGCTTTATATCCTGTTTTTGTGATACCAGTTGTGTTTACTTTTGTTCACTTTAAAAAGCTTGACCAGGTGCTCCAGGCATTGTGGAATTCTTGGTGTGTTCCAAATTAAACACTTACTTTTCCTGTCCTACTTAGAAAATACTTCACCAGTGTGAATTGTTCCTCTGTCTTCCCATATGTGGTGTTCGTGACTACAGGTCGTTACACATCAAACGCATTGCGAAAAAACGACACTTGGTTTGAAAAAAAGAAATGGCACAAATTTGTCTAGTAAAGTGACCTGATCGGTGTAAATCGCTGCATCAAAAATAGATGAGTCCAAAAAATATTTTTAACACAGAAATATTGGCACAGATTTTACGCCTCTTGTGTGTTAAAGGCCTTAAGGTGAGGTGAGCTTTCTGACATGCTCAGAAAATGGGTTGTAAACGAATGGCAGAGGTATCAGGCAGACACCATGCTGAGGTATGAAGGGATTATTTCTGTGTAAAATGGTTTAATGAATAGGGGTTTAATAGGTCCCTGGAGAGGGAAGTTAAAGAAAAGTGAAACTAAAGCTCTGTGAAAAAGAGAGATTTGATGCTTTCTTTTGCCGAGTTTTCTGATCTGAAACCTGTGCCATGGGCTGTGAAAAAGGAAAAGTTAGACCTTTCAGGAAATTATTATCCACGCACACTGCAAAACCTGTTGGGTTATTAAATGTCAATATTTGCAACAACACCCTTATCAAGAAGTGTAGACAACTTTGCCAGTTGATAAGGATGAATTTGTAAACCCTTCATGGAACCAGACTCCAGCAATGGATCCTGAGCCTTCAATTTAGATTTTCTGCCTGCCAAGTTGGTAAGTGTGAAGTAACTCTCCCTTATTATCTTCTGATGTGTTACTTGCTTTTCTTTGTCATTCCTCATCGACAGTAGATCGAATCGGGCATTCTGCCATGGCTGGCTTGATGAGCAGGATGCACCTGCACACAAGTGTTTCACTATAGTCTTCCAATTTTCATTATCGGTGGGGTGGACATGTTTTTGTGAGGTGATTGTTGCAATTCTGGCCCACTTCTGGATCAATGCCTGAGTAGGCAAGAATTAATACAGTCATTATTTGGTAGACTGCTGACAAATGATCTAATACATAAATTCATGAACCTATATCATCTCTGATGCAATTAGTAGATAAGCTGTGGAATGTTCTTCTGTTCCATCTTTTGTTGTTGTTGTTTGTTTGGTTTTCTGGATTCACAACATGTAACATGCTGCTACTGTGACTTGATGTGAACCTACAACCTACTGGTCATGATAAATAATCATCTAGCAGTTTTCCTACTTTAGGTGGTATAAGATATACGTACGTCAGTCACCACTCTTCATTATTGTTAGTATGTCTTGCTTTCACCTTTGTCACTCTCTTTCCCATCCGCTGTCCCTCACTTTCATCACCACACTGAAGACAAGGGGCCCCATAACAAATTGCTATAATAAAAGAGATTATTAAAGAGCACTCCATGTTTTATAATTAAGCATTGGGCTATGTTTCTAGGAAATAATCAGTTATTCTCCTTTTCCTTTTGGCTTACTCTCCTTCCCTTTTGGTTTTCTCCATTCCACCTCTCTCTCCTCTCTCTCTTTGCCATTATAGCTTTATGGGTCTGAATGTTGATGAAAGTTGGGACTGTGGCAGATGGCCAAGAGCAGGGAGGGATGAAGAAACGGAGGAGAGGAAGAGTAGATTGAGGGAGGGGCAGTGGGTGGCGAGAGGGACAGAGATTTGCAAACAAATTTAATAACTAGCCTGCAGAATGGAATCACTTTGCCAGCTTTAGAATTGCTCACTTTCCTGAAAGAGAGTGAGAAGGAGCAAGCGAGTGGGATATTGAAAAGAGAGAGGGTGGGGATGGGGAGAGAAGATGCTGTATTAAAGGACTGGAGAAAATTTGAAACGTGTCACGTCAATTTCAGCCACTGCAGTTATCAGGGTGTTTGCTTTACACCTGAATACTTGGATATAAGAGAGAAGAAGCCAGGGAGGAAAGAAGACAGAGTGAGCGAGAAGGAAAGAAACTGGAAGCAGGGACTGGAGAAAGACATATGTTAGTGTAACCAACTTTAAGGTATAAAGGTGAAGTACAGCACAATAACTACTTGGGCTCGTAATGAGGCCCTGGCCAGTATCAGAAGACACCAAATTCGTATGGAGCCAAAGTATTGAGCAGCAATAATGACCTGGACACAATGTTAACTTTTGAGTAGCCACTCTTGTATTGTTACAAGATATAACAAATATTACCCAATTTGTACAGAAAAGTATAAAACAAAATAAATAGTGTGCACACTTAACAAGATAAAAGTACTTGTTGGGGCCTTTTAAGAATTAAGAGTTTAGTTGGCAACAGCCAATTTCAAAAGTCCTGGTGAGTGTAATTGGAACGTATGAGTGTGTGGGTGTGTATCTTCTTTGGGGGTGGATCATCCTCAAAGTGGTTGGCTCGCCATCTATCACAACCGGAATATCGTCCTGGTCCTTGGACTTTTCTGCCCTCTCCAAAAACCTGACCTATAACCCAGGTCATAAAATATACATTCTAATCAGTCTGTTTCAGATGCATTGTTTAAGGTTAAAATGTCAAATCAAAATATTACATCAACCTCGTATTCACTGCATCAACATCCTAAATGGTATCAAATCTCACAGTTCTGTTGTACAACATTCAATTTTCAAGTATATCAAATATGAGAACAAAACATCTAAGTTCCTCAAATATTTCTCCATTCATCTAAACATTAATTAACAATACTTATGGTAAGTAACCATTGACATTCAAAATACAGTACACCATAACAATTTCAGAACTATGTGCAAATAAGCAACAAAATATACATGTGAGTTCAGTTCAGAGGCATTAAAGCAGTGTGCTTAATTTCTCCACACTATAGGCCTAT
>VVHJ01022440.1:2167-25867 GCA_015107715.1 Tylochromis polylepis
TTTTTCTTGTTCAATTTGGCATTCCTCAACTTTTTTTTTTTTTTTTTTTTTACCCATTTTCCTTTCATTGAGAACAGCTTCTTCCACTGAGACCATTTCTGATGAGGCTTCAGAGAATAGTAGATGGATCTAATGAAGGGTCAGATGGATCTCTCAGATCTTGTATCAGACCTTAGCTGGATTATTTTTCCTGTTACTTAAGGACATGACATTCAGATACTGTTCATCATCTGCAGATCGTTTTTAGTCCTGCAAATTCTTATTTTGTCCTCCACTTGCCCAGCTTAGTCAGATTTTTCAAGGACACAATATCGAGAAGTTTTTAGCTTTTTGTGAATCACCTTGTTGGTGCAAAAATACTATTTTATGTCTGCCAAACTGTGTTTTATTTCACATATTGATATCGATTCATCTAAAGAAATTTGACCAAAATGTGTGGTTTTGTGACAGACTGCCAGTTACAAAGTATTTAAAGATAATTTAACAAAGAACCAATTTACAACTTTAACTCTAACTCCTATGTGGAAACAACACTGGTTGATCCCTTGATTTAAGTGCCTTCTTATGATTCACAGGTCAGTGGCAAAACGAACAAAAACAACCTTCTCTTAAAAATGGGTAAAAGTACAAGGACTGGACTTTTAAAAAGCAGCCAATGTCCAAAGAAAAACTTTAAAAGACCTTGCTCAAGAGCACTTCAAAAAATTAAAAGTGTCTGGCTCCTTGGAAGCAAAATAATAAAAAATAGGAAGAGTGGGTCAAGACCTTTGCACAATACTGCAAAACAAAGTCAGGGTCAACGTATTTTGCTCATATCCAGTGTTTGTGAGTGCTTCCAATGCATATTCTGTTAACCAAATCCTCAGGAAGGCTGCAACAAGTGTTTAACGACACCAGAGGGCAGGATAGGGCAAGCTGTCCAAATGAGCTTACAATTTATCACACCTTTCAGTCTTGAAAAACGAACAAATACCACAACTTTATAAAGCCACACTTATTGTAAAGAGGTCAAACACATAAGACACAACAAAGGGTGTTTCAAAATTATTTTTTTAAAACCCATATTCCACTCTTTATAGTCACACCATCAATCAAATCCAATGTTAGTCTCAAACAAACACATTTTCTTATAATACAACTCTAATAAGCTTTAAAAAGATGGCACAATCAAATAGAAGGGGAACATGATTAGGCAGGAGAGTGTTGTCACATACATTTATAACAAAAATATTTCCTTTTAATTAAGATAGTTCTTTTTCATATACTCTAAGGATAGAATAAAATTTTCCCTCTCACATGTCAGGGTCTTACTTTTGGGGAGTGCTATCTTGAAAGTGTTGCATAGTTGAGGAGACAAATGTAGGGTGGTGGGGGATCTTAATTTAAAACGACACATGAGGAGTAAAAAGCTTTTCTTTTGATGCAGAGTGCAGGATAAAAATACTCTCTTCTGAATACTTTTATGGGATTGTTTTGGCTCTAAAGCCTTCACGTAGTAACGAAAAAGAAAAGCGTGAAAACTTAACCTGCGGCCTTGAAGCTTGTGTACTGGGATGTAAGTGTAGAGCACTAACTGCAAGCATTTTAGTAACAAAAACAAAGTCTGTGCAAACATAACTCAAAAGAATAAGATCCTCAGCAGTCCTATGTGATAATCTCCCAAGTGGTTTTATGAACACTGTGTCTCTCAGATTGTATCCATCAAGAAAAAAAAAAAGAAAAAAAAAAGGAAAAAGTGCCGCTCAGTGACCATCATTCAGAGTAAAACAACAACATATACTCTTGGCAGGCAAACGAAGAGCCAGCTTAGCTTAAAAATACTGACTTTCTAGCTTATGAGCTTATTAAAGCTCCAATTGTAAAACCTGATAAACCTAACCTTCTGCATTGGCTTTCCTCCACCGACATGGTGATTTACTCCTTTAGAGATCGTGTTTATAAGAACAGAGTCCTGCAAGGAATCCTTGCCTGACGGTCGCTGAACCTGTTTATGCTGCTCATTCTAACTGAATGAAAGCTGGATAAGTTTCGATTTGCAAAACAAGAAGGGGAATTCCCAACTCAGCTTAAAGTGTCTCGAGATATTGTGCCAAGCATTTTTAAAGCCAGACATTAAAAGAAATGAAGAAAGGGGCACACTATATGAACCACACCCAGTCTTTGCTGCTGGTTCTGACTTTACAAGCTCCAACCAGGGAGCACACCTGCACCTTCTTCCTTTCCAGCGTTTCCATGCGTACATTCATTTGTCCCTTATATCCTGTATACTCATCTTCACCTGTCCACCCACTGGTTGAGAACATGTAAAAATTTGTACTTCTCCAAGTCCAAATTCCTAGTAGCGTCTGCAGACCTCTGCTTTGCCTTTAAGTCTTAGTCCAACAAAAGAAAGATCCACAACGCCGACCAGGGTCACCGGAACTCATAGATTGCTGCACTGTGCTCGGGAACATGGGTGAGGTTCAAAGACTGGTACCTGGTAGGAGAAAGTATATGTCAGCATGTGTATACATTAGCACTATGTCAGAAATACAGATATAAGCGTGATAAAGCAAACTTTTGTAGGTACAGGATACGGAGCAGTGCTGCACTTCTGCAAATGCATTATTAGAGTCAGACCTATATCAATCAGCTATCTGATAGTGGCTGGTCGCAAATATATTAGCTTTTATTTTGTATAATATGAGGCAATATGAACATTTTTGCATAATGAGAACATACAGAAAGACTGTAAGGCAACAGTGCCAACAACTACACCACTGTGCCAACCCTGTTTTCTCCAGGTACTCCGGATTCCACCCACACCCCAAAGACTTGGACATTAGTTTAATTGGTGATTGTAAATTGAATGTAGGTGTGAATCTGGTCAGATGAAAATGGCTTGGAGACTATTTTTAACAGCAGCAGTTAAACTGCTACCACAGAATGCACAAAAACAGAGTAAAAGTGGAGTTAAGTTTGATTATAACCAGGCAGCATAACCACATAAATTAAACAGACCAAACTGTGGGTTGAACTGTTCTGCTTCTTGTATATAAAATTACACATTTTAAACTGGAGCTGTCTGAAAAAGCCACGTTGATCTGCTAATTATCGGAGGAGCCACAACCGAAAAAAAACTTGAGAGAAGATGACTGAATGACTTTTCCCAACCAGATTTTCAGCCAGTCTAGAATATAACAACTTTTAAGAGGCGAGCCGGCTTGTTAAAACGCCTAACACAAATCAACCTTGAATCACAATAACTTTTAGTGTGCTGCGTTACCATTCGGAGCTCCTGTGATAGTAGTAGCCCTCAATTGTTGCTGTGGATTTCTGGAAGCAGATGTAGTAGAATCCCGCAAAGGAAGCGCCGCTGATGTCCTTTATTGTGTGGTCAGGGACCAAAAACTGTTCCTAAGGCAGGCAGGTGAGAAAGACCAACAGAAATATAAAAGGCAACCTACTGCAGAATATAGTTAAGTTCACTGTTTGGTAATCGTACCTTCCACCTCATGAAAATATAGTCAGAGTTCTTCAGATCCTCATAGTCAAAATCATCAGAGTTGAATGTCTTTGCATACTGGTAGAAGGCCTGGAACTTGCCCTGGACACAAAAAAAGTATACAGGATAGGTCAGAATAAATCAGTCTGATGGAGAGTAATTTTTGTAATTTACAAATGAAAGCGGTTTCACCTTACCCAGTGCTTACGATCCACATCCTCATCTGCATCCCATTTCCGAGTAAGAAATGGCCGTTTCCTACTGATGATCTCTCCAGCAAAGAATGTGGTCAGAGTTGGATATTCCTAAAACAACAACGAGAAGCAACTGAAGACACATCTGGTCACTTCTACTCTTTTTAATTAAAAAGAAAGCAACATCAAATCATAACAAACACATCTGTCCATTTAATGTTCAACTACCATAAAAGACACTTCTATTCTAAAACATGGTAGACAGTGACCATTTAGAGACTGACATATAAGAGGTATATATAATAAGCCAACACAATGTCACAGCTAGTTCACTACTGCATTCATACAGTAGGAATGTTCTGGATGCTCTGCACAGCAGGAACACAAAGATGTGAGCCAGTAATTACTTCTGTAATAACAGAGGGCACTAATTATAGCATGTATTGAGTTAGCTGTCATTGACTCTGTGAAATAGATTTTAACACACCTCCTACAGAGATATTGTGTTCAAAAATATTATTTACGCTGTCTTTGAACGTTTGCATGTTATTAAGGCATGATTAGTCTTATAACATACACCAATCAGAAGAAAGTTGAATTAAAGTGAAAGTGGCCTTAAAGGAAGAAGCAGAGGATGAACTGAACGCCTAATAAAGATTATTCCGAATCATCCAAAGCTACTCTAGCAGAGGCCAAGAATATAAATATAGAGCTGGAAGTAAGCTTCGTGTATCTATATATATATCTCTATCTCTATCTCTATATATATATCTCTATCTCTATCTCTATATATCTCTATCTATCTATCTATCTATCTATCTATCTATCTATCTATATATATATATATATATATATATATATATATATATATATATATATATATATATATATAGAGAGAGAGAGAGAGAGAGAGAGATAAATAAAAAAAGACATACACAGACATCAGTCACATTATCACAGTTTCCTTAACACTGGGGTCATCTTGCCAACTCTCAAACACCTTCACAGATAAGGTTCTGGATGCCAATGAGTCTTGGTAAATGGACTAAAGCACTTTTCTACTCTATTTGAGCACTCAAAGCGCTTTATACAACATGGCACTTCTTTCTATGCCTGCATACTATCTAACATTCACACACATTCCCACTTTGGATGCATCTAAGAACAACGCGGGGTTCAGGATCTTGCCCAAGGATACTTTGGCACGTAGATCGAACCACCAACCTTCCGATTATTAGATGACCTGCTCTACCTCCTGAGCTACAGCGGTCCTGTGTAGTGCTTGGTCTAAAAAGAACCCTAAATTAGTTAACGTGAATCCTTCCCCTTAAAGGAAATTTCTCTTTGTGTGACATCAACTTCAAATGACAACCAAAAATCATCCACAAATGCAGAGTCTAGCAAATTTAGTGCAAAAAGAAATCTCCAAGAATCAAAAATTTTCATTAGGGGATCTGGAGGTAACTTGAATAAGTGCATATGTCTGTAATCAGAAAGAAACTGCAAAGATTTGTCCTGCAAGGCATGAAAGGAAAACACCTTTGCTAAGCTTCAGTTTGCCACTAAACATTCAGATTAAGACCAGGGCCTCAATTTTCAAATGTACTAAAAATTAAGTTTTCAGGAAATTATTTAACTTGTAACTAAAGTCTTGTCTTGACTTGACTTTAGTTATCTTCTGGTTATGTGTGGCTATTTGAGTTCAACCCTGAGATAAACTTTGCCTTTCTTGACAGCTAGTGCCAAGTAGCCTCAACACAAACTCAAACTGTGTGTTTGTAAGCTCAAAATGTAGCCTACTGAATAATACATGTTGGGTATCTTATATCTTCTCTACCATTGCATGATTCTGTCAGTGGCCGATCCTGACTACCTGCTCATTTCTGTAGGTATTAAAGCTTTATTACTTTAAGCCGTTAACAAATTAACCACAGGATTTTAAGAACCTGCGTGACAATCTCAAAACTACTTTGAAGTATTAACCTAACAACATTTTTTATTGATGAGATACCATGCATATTAGAACAATGTGTCCTCAACAAGCCAATCAAAAAGGAGTTGCACGGCCACAATAACTGATGTGATCTGCCTCAGGGGAAAGAGTGTAGTCACTTATTCAACTATGAATTCTGTATAATTTCAAAGAGCATTCAAAGAAAAGGTTCAGTAGTTGAAATTAAACTGGACATTGACATTTTACAGTGACCAGCAAATGAAGTAGTCGATGTTTAAACGGACAAGCCTGGTCCAAAGTCAGATTTGGATAAAAAGTGGACAGTATGTGCAAGAAAATCTTTCAAAAAAATCTTGCATTTGAAGGAATTTTCTTTAAGAGATTATTGAACAATGCTTCAAGAAGTTAGCCCTTCTTAATAAACCTTCTGCTAAATAGCTGTACTTACTTTTCCCACTGTGAATTTTTTACATCTATTGATACTTCGGTTGAAAAGCCTAATATTCTTTGTGTTGTCTTAGGTTATTGCCTTTTTCTCTTGGCAATGTTAGACATGTTTGCTAATACAAAAATAGTCACAACAATTTCAATGACAGCTGTGGCCAGACATGGTATAAATTATTTATGCTCATGGTTTAATGAAGGGAATCACCTCTCTCACCTCTGTTAGTCCTTTTATCTTCAGGTAGCCACACAGGTAGGAATCCTCCATGGTCACATGCTTTAAAAAGAAAACAAGACATACAATAAACTACATCACATTGACATCAATTCAGATCATGTTATGGGTTTATACAGCCTATGCTAAATATTTCGTTTCCATCAGCAACCTCAAATTCAAATAATTTTCCACTGAGGTGAATGTTTGTGTAGGCCTTCATACCAATTCTGAAGGTCCTAATCAGTATTTATAGTGATAAATCACTTCAGCTGCATGAAAACATTAAATAAATATTAACAAGTTTAAAATGTTTGTTTGTATTCAGTCGTGGGCACTGCTTCGGGACAGGACAGGGCTGATTTTACCAGCTGTCAATCATCATGCCGCCCGTTTGACAGATGACCAAATGCCTCTAACATCTCGACTGAATAACAAAATAGCCGCTTCACAGCCCCACCTGCAGAACAACCTCCACGTCGTAAGAGTTTCCTTTGCTTTTCTGGTGGCCCCTGAATTTGGAACCGCTGTACAGGAGCGAAGTGACAACACCGGGCTGCTGCGTGTTTATCGGAGGCAGCGGGATAAGTGAGGCCGAGGATGTGAAGGCCGCGGCGGTAGAGTCGCTGAGGTATCCAGCAGGGACAGGCATGGCTCCCGCTTCGCTGACCGACCGCGGGCAATTGCCGTCGAGGAGAGGTACTCTGTCGGCGTCTACGAAGAGGTGGCGGAAAGCCGAAGAGGTCCAACAACATTCAAATTTCACTTAATTCCGCTACAATTCAGTTTACCAGCAACCAAGCTCCCAAAGAAGTGGACTTCGACGCGGTGTTGTAGCCAGCAGCATCCGCCACTCTCATTGGTCAACTGAGTCTGGCTTTCGAATATCTTCGAAGTTTATTGGTTCAATGTGCGGAAGGTTTCGTGGAAATATTTGGGTGTAGTTTTTCAACTGTTGTGTAAGGGTGTGTAGAATCGCTTTTTAAACTACATTTCCCAATGAAACTAGAAGAATCGACGCCGCTGTCAAGCGCCGAAGGTCACACGCGTGTTTTTGAACACAAGAGCTGTTTAAGAATTGAGCAGCTGATAAAGACAGTTGAAATAAGACTTGATGCTAATAGGAAAATATACGTGCAGTGCTAACTCTTGTTCAATGAGGAAGTTTCAGACACAGACATCTCGCAGGTGTGTTTTCTTCTCAGTCAGCTTTACTTAGAAGCATCACATCTTCACATATTTTCCGCTATGCTTAGGTGTATATTTAGACTTCAGAGTCAGGTTGGAAATGCTCTTTCTCTCAGTAAAGTGTGCCCAAGAAATCAGCGCTACGAATGTGTTGCGAGATACTCCGCAGCCACAGCAGGTAAGAGAAATAACCACCGTGAATGAAAGCGCCCGTCATCTGCAGAACGTTTGTGTCATTTCACCCTGATGTGGCGTTTTTCTGTTCACCAGAGAGGAAGAGATTTTATCAAGATGTCAGCATATCTCAAAGTGAAGGTATGTGTAATATGGTCATTAGTAATCCAGTCAAGTATAGTATTATAATAGCAGTTTTTCCCGCCCCATCTTTATGCGTGTGTCATTCTTTAATTTAATGGATATCTTTTTAAAAATATCTTTATCTAGGTGGTTTATATGAGATAAACCTGGACCAAAGGAAACTGAAAACTCCAGGAGGGAAGGTGTTCACAGTGCCAAATGAAGCCCTGGCCATTGCTGTTGCAACTGAGTGGGATGCTCAAAGGGACACACTCAAGTTCTACACTATGCACTTGGTAAAGCATTTGACATGGAGTTATAGCAAAGTTTTACACGTGTTTTGTTGTTGTTGTTGTTGTTGTTGTTTTTTACTGGTGGCACCTATGTTACATGAAATAATCTTCAGAGAAAAGGGCAATTTGAGAGGATTTTTATGATTTGATAGATCATATGTATAAAAAGGAATGTTACCTAGATCTGCCAACAGCTTGGAGGACGTTTGCTTCTGAACTAACTGTGCCATGATATTTATACAAAACTCTTGCCATGAGCTTAGTTGCCAAATACTAATCAAACACCGAACTTTCAGTAATATTAATTTTGTGAAACTCTTCCTTCAGACTACCCTGTGTAACACGGCTCTCGACAATCCCACCCAGCGCAGCAAAGAACAAATGATCACTGCTGCTCTCAAGTTTCTGGAGACTGATACCATCTGGTATGCCTCTTGTTTATTTTTATTTTTTTTAGGTTTGTTTAATTTTCTTGTTTAAAGTTCATACATAAACTCATCTGCAAATACATGTATATACATCTACACAGTCCATATATCGTATAAAAGCCCATGTGCATTCACAGTTGTACATATGCATTTGATAATTATTTAAATTTGAATTTATACAGAATAAGACAGGAAGTAAAACAAATTATTTTATATTATTAATATCCAGTAACACTTATACTCCCCTTTTACACCTTGGGAAAAAAATTCTGGTGTTTATTCCTGTGACTGTCCTTTTGCAGAGTGCTATGATACTTCAAGATCAGTTTGAATTGCTCTACAGTTAATTGTTGTTTCTTTATAGCTTTAAATATGTATACTTTCCTGATCATGATGATGATGCTATTCGGGTATTTTCCTTAAACAGCGTGCCTTAAATCACAATTAAATCCAACATCAGAGTTGAAGGATAAATATGAAAAATTCTACTTTTTGACTTAAAAACAAAATTATTTTTGTTACAGTAGCAGAATAAATGGATATCTGACTCCTCTTCCTGCTGATAAAATCTACTTGTGGCACACTGTTAAATATCACATTTTTAAAGCATTTTCCTCATAGGAGCCACTCGTTTATTCATTTTATTACTAGATCAGCGCTAACACCTATAAAAGAGAAATCGACACACTGTAGACAAACTTAGCTGTTCATTTCCTGAGTTGATGTTTTTCATGTTGCTTAGTTGGCACCAATTGATTGGAGTTATTGTGACTTTAATGTTGTAGGATTTATGTTTTGTGTAGTTACAGAGTGGATGAGCCCCATGGTTTAGTCGAGCTGCAGAAGAATGAGTGGGACCCTGTGCTGCAGTGGATTGAACAAAGGTAAGAACGGCTTTAGCTCTTGTTGTACATGCTGCAGTTATAAAGGTAAAATTTTTCTTCTTCTTTTCAGTGTATCCTTTCTTTTCCTAATAACAATAATTAAGTGTAAAAGGCCTCTTCTGTGGTGTTCACATTGCTGTACTTAATTCAGAATAGTTAAAGAAAATCTTGTGTATGTTCTCCTTATTTGAATAGTGATTGGTGCAGGAATACAGGCATATGAAAATTTAGTGTAATATTTTTAACAAAAAGTTACACAGGTGATGTTGTGCAATAACGGATAACACAAGCCTTATAATGAGTAGTGTGTCTGATTCAGATCAGTTCAGTTGTATTTATATAGCTCAGATCGTAACAACAGTTACCATAAGAGACTTCATATTGTAATGTAAAGACCTTGCAGTATTAGGAAGAAACCCCAACGATCACACAGCGCTCTTTGAGCAAGCACTTGGTGACAGTGGGAAGGAAAAAACTCCCTTTTAACAGGAAGAAACCTCCAGCAGAACCAGGTTCAGGGAGGGGCGGCCATCTGCTGGGGCCAGGGGGTGAGGGGAGGGAGACAGGATAAAAGACACATTAATGATTAAATGTCAAGTGAGTGAAGAAGCACTCAGTGCATCATGGCCTATTGCAGTTTAACTAAGGGAGGGTTCAGTGTCATCTGATCCAGCCCTGACTATAAGCTTTGAAAGGAAAGTTTTAAGCCTAATCTTAAATGAAGAGGTGCCAATATGGGAGAAATATGCTCTTATCTTCTAGTCCATGTCAGTACTCTGGCTGTGACATTCTGCATCAACTGAATGACTTTTCAAGGAGCTTTTAAGGCAACCTCATGATAATAATAAATTACAGTATCAATAATAATAAATTATAATTAATGCATGAACAAGTTTTTTGTTTTCACGCTGACTCGGGATGTTTCTAATTTTAGGAATATTGCATAGTATTTATTATATAATTTATTATTAATATTGCACAAATAAATGAAGACATTCCTGCATTTTTGTTTAATGTGCTCAGCACTGAAGCATATATTGTGATCAACAATGACTCCAAGATTCCTCACAGTGTTACTGAAGGCCAAGTTAAAACCGTCTCAAGTAAATATCTGGTTACATGCCATGCTTCTAAGACAAAGCAAAAAACCTTCAGTTTTGTCTGAATTTAGAAGCAGGAAATTAGAGTCTGTAATTTAGTAGTTTCTTCTTGTCTGTAGTTTAACTACTTGATTTGTATCATCTGCATAGATGAATAAATTACTTGCTCTGGGGAGTAAATAAGTAAAGTAATGCAAAAAAAGTCGAGAGGAATTTCTAGTAATTATTTATTTATCTTTTTTTGGAATACCAACCTGGACACTGGCCAGATTTTTTTTTTCATGGTTGACAGGTCTGGACTGTAGCCAGGCCAGTTTAGAATCTTCCTACGGAGACAAGGTGTTAGACATTTCTGTGTTGATGGTGGTTTTTGAACTTTTAGATTGTTTAGTGCTGTGCTTTCTAGGAACTTTAAGCCATTTCACAGCCATTTAATGTTGTTCTTTAGCCTTGTGCCATGTATACTGACATTTCTTCTCTTCTAAGCAGAAAGGTGTGCGTGACAATCTAATATCTTCAGATACTGTAAATCTTTTAAATATGTTATGTAACTGAGAAACAATCCCCCAGCTTCTGAGGTAGGTTGGCACGTTCATCTGTTCCCTTATTTCCCAAGGGTTCTCCACAGCAGATGTTAATTTGGCACAGATTTTTAATGGATGACACAATGCTCCCATTTGTCTGGTCTTGGGACTGGCACTAGGAGTATATTATGTGACCCCTTAAGGGTCTCCTTCTGGTCTTGAAGCGGGGATCTTTTGCATATAAGGCAAATGTGTTTACCACTAGAAAAACTACAACATGCAGCAATTTGAAAATGAGTACTGTATATATTTTTAAAAGAACAATATATTTTTTTCTCATTTTCAACACTTTAAACACTATAGTATTTGTTGTATTTTTCAGTCAAATCTAAGGAAAAGTGATTTGCAAATCAATGCAGTCTGTATTTTACATTTTACATTGTTTCCAACTTTTTAGCTCATTCCGCCAAAGGGCTGATGAGCTTATGCTATGATGAGATCTCCATCTGTTCGTCTGTAGATTCATCCACCCACCCACAGTTCACAAGAATCACTATTCCTCCCCAGAGTATTGGTTTGGATTTAATCTGGCTTGTAATGTTCATAAAATGAATGTCTGCGTGTTCCCTTCTGTCATCTGTAAATGCCCTTATTATTAAGTTTTTTTTCAATGCTATCTTCTGAGCATGCTCAGACCACAAAACCATTATAATTATGTTTTAAAACTATAAGCTATAAAAACAAGCCTTATGATTGACAACAAGAAGTCATAGAATGCCATTTGGCACATTTCAGTGGCTCCACTTTGGATTTTTCCAGTGTAACCTTCATGCACACTGCTTACAGTTTCACCAAAATTTCACCCCTGATGTGCTGAACAATATTCAGTTTGAACCATTTAGCAAAGCTGTTAATTTAAGATTAAAGAAAGAACTTCATGAAATACCATATGATGCAATAGCTTGAAATACCGCTTAGTTTCGCACCACTTGTATTTTTTTAGGTGGTGCTGGTCATGATCTTGTTGGTCATGATCAGGGAGGGAGTGGTCCTGTTGGCTGACTCCAACTTGAAGAAGGTGTGGCTGGAACCTTTATAACGCCATAAAGTCAGCATTATGATTAATGCTATGACATGCTGATACTTAATCATGCTTTTTGTGGCCATAGTTACTACTGATCATGTAGTCATGGTACTCTTGAGCTCAAACGCACACATTTGGTGCTGAATGAGATTAATTTTCCCTGGATATGACTTTTAAAATCTCATTAGTTTGTGCAATAAAACCAACCAGTGATACAAAAACGGTATCACTTTCTTTCTGTACTTCACACATTACAATAACCTGTGAGGTGTGATGGTGCATGAGCCCGATGAGCTCCTACGTCATCGGCGTTCTGGTTCGGAAACAGTTGTAAGCGCTTTACTTAATTTTTATTTTTCCACAAATTCACTGCAGATATAACGTCACTATTGGCTCCTCATCCAGTATTTTGGGCCCTGAGATTCCAGAGGCAACCAAAGACACCTTGCGGCAACATCTCAAGTCTTACACCTTCTGGTCTCTGACAGGTAACACACCCCATATGCTTTTTTGTTTTGTTTTGTTTTGTTTTTTTCACTCTTTTGACCTTGTTTTAGATGTGATGTGCCTGTATCTTCCATGTTTCGCTTGTTTGGTAGCGGTAAATAGCACAGCTGACAATGAGGAGGGGAAATGCTGTTTGAAGTGGAGATGGTGCAATGTTTAATCCCACGGTTTGGTTGATATGTGATTTAACTGACTAAGTTTTACATCAGTGTTGTTGTTCCTGTGCAGGACTTGAATATGTGATCACCCAGCTGAAGTCTATTGTGTTGTCACTGGGCATGATTGACAGGCACCTGAGCGTGGAGCAGGCTGTGTTGCTCTCCCGACTGGAGGAGGAATACCAGGTAGGGACTTGCAGAGTAGCCACAACATTTGACATTATATACTTTTTTTTAATATTTCTTGCAAGAGGATTCTTGCCTTTTTCAGTTGGTTTATATATTGGCTCAACTGAGGACCTGGACAAAACCGGTTTTGTACCACATTTGTCATTACGAGAAGCTCCTAAGATTTGTTGTTTTAGCTTTACTGACGCTCTTACATGACACCTACCCTGGCAGTACATAATGTGTAATACTTGAAAGCTTGTTTTTTTTTGCAAATGTCTTGATTTATGATGCTCTTCCAGCCAACACTCTTAAAATATTCTCTATTTAATCCTCTTAACATATTTCTTTCTTTTTCTTTTTTCCCCCCTCCTTCACAGATTCGACGCTGGGGAAACGTGGAGTGGGCCCATGACTACGACATGTATGAGCTGAGGGCACGGACTGCTGCTGGTGCTCTTTTTGTTCACCTCTCATCGGAGAGTTCGACTGTCAAACATAAACTTCTGCAGGACTGAAAAGGATTAGGAGCAACTACTGAGAGCATCCCTAGCACCTATGTTGTACAAATGTCTCTGCATTCATAAAAGGACCGCATATTCTGTCTGTTCTGTTTAGCAGTGACAGCTGCTCTGTCAGTGATCTGTTGTGCAGTCATCTCACTCCAGTAAAACATGCTGGCTCTCCTTTTTGCAGTGTTTACATGTAGCAGCTGCCAAGTGTGACACCCTTCATAGGGTTTCTAGTCGATTCTCAATCACCCATGACATTTTGGACTGCGACACATTGCCTCAGTAGAATAGTGAAGGTTTTAGTTGTCTCTGTGGCGGTGGAGTGATAATTCCGTATTTGATTTTTTTTTTCTTTTTTTTTTTTCTTTGAGCAACAGTGTCAGCACTGGCAAGCAGATATGCTCATCTTATCTGCACACTATTCAGTCTGTACTGACTGCACTGTGTGCTGTCTGGTTCTGGCAATTACATGTGAAAAATATAAGCTTCGTTAAATTCTGAATTCAAATTACTTTTCTGTAATGAATTAACTATGTTCTATATGTTACGGTATTTTTCTTTGCTGGTGAAGTGTACAACTGAAAATGTAGAGGGAAAGCCTTTTATTAGTCAAGCTTCTCTGCAAAGAGCAGTCTTCGCACGAATTGTTGTTATTACAGTTGATATAAATCAAGAAATGACATCATGCTTGTGGATGTGATTCATATTCTTTATTTTTTCACAAAACATTTTCACTAATGTCATATCTATCTGAGAATAAACTTTATTTAACACAACACTTTTTATAGTGATAAAGATAACTGTAGATAAGATATATGTCCATAGTTAATTAATAATAATAATGATCATAATAAATATATATAAATAAATATATAGATTTTTTTTTTAAGTACCAGGAATGGGTAAAAACATAAAATATCAATTCAATGTCTGCATTAACCAACAGGAGAATTAATGCTACTTCCATAAGATATCAGTTTGGTTTATAAAGGGAACGAAACCCTTTATTTACAATCGCCCAACTCTCATAATGGGTGTTCTTGCTGTCCAATCACACTGGAGGTCTGGATTTTTTCACCCAATTACGTTGATGCGTAGGCGAGACTTGCTGGACGTTTCCTCAAGTATCATCGTTATCAACCCATGGACTGACTTGTTTGTTGTCGAGCAAAATGGAGTTCCTTTTGGGAAATCCTTACACTACGCCAGTGGGACATTGCATTGGTACGTAAATAATTATTTAGGAGAAGACATTGCGGAGAGATGTATGTGTATACCTTAGAAAGGTGTCTATTTTATGTAATAGTCATTTACGGGTTTGCTACCTTTAGCATGCTAATGTCCCTGAATGAGTTCTCTACAGCTGGAAAACCACTGTTAGCCGCCTAACTAACTATTAGTTACAACATTTCCTGTCACTGTGCAAGCTCTCCAGTTAACAAACTAATTGTGTGCTTTGTGCCATTACCTGTTTCGCACAAGCCGTTAACGAGTGCATCTGTAATAATGACAAGCAGCTAAGTTAGCTAACAGCTAGCCAACAGCCATCATATATTCGGGGCGCAGTTTTTAAGACGTTATTGAAATGATTTCCTTAAGTAAGTACATGTGTGTTTTCAGAGAGAGCCACTGATGGATCCCTACAAAGTGAAGACTGGACTCTCAACATGGAAATATGTGACATCATCAATGAAACAGAGGATGGGTGAGTACCCTGCGAAAATCAATGAATAACCACATAGGTGTTGATTAAATTCTGTTTAAACTGTGCACTGGTTTGATTTTGCCGTCAGTGCGTCTGTGCTTTTTACATTATGGAGTGCTGCAAACATGATCAAGTACTCAATCTTTTCCCCTTTTCTCTACATTAGAATCATAAGTCAGCCAGTCTAGCCCTGGCGGCATGAGGCAGATTTATGCAAGGCCTCATTTCTTATCTCTTTGCTCCATTGACCTTGTACTGAACCTCTGCAACTGGTGTGTAAAGTCCACGTTTGATCAGTAGGTTGCAGTTAAGGTTAGGTGGATCTAGCCTACAAAAGTATATTGTAATAAGAAGTCTGGTTGTCTTTTGTCTATGAGGAATGCAATGGGTGTAACACATCCACTTATGCAAGGCTGGTTTGCTCTGTTAGAAATGGAGACATAAAGTTAATCATTTGCCTCTTAGAGCAGAACAGCCACAGCATCAAAGAATTATTGACTCATGCTTCTCATATTCAACTTTCTAATGTTTGTCACAGTGTCTGACATCTTGTCAGTGCCATGGCAAATGGCAGCTAAAGCTTTCATTTTTTTAGCTTATTAGAAATCATGTCCCCCTCACTGTGTGACATGTCTTCATAGTCCATTTAAAAGCACACCAGGCAGGCATGCTATAATGTGCTGTTCTTGTGTGTTAAATGTGGGCTTTAACTTGTGTCTGTATATATGTGTGTGTGTGTGTGTGTGTGCAGGCCAAAGGATGCCATTAGAGCAATGAAGAAAAGGCTAAATGGCAATCGGAACTATAGGGAAGTAATGCTGGCTTTAACGGTAAGTTCACACAAGCAGGAGGAGAGCAGCTAATGTATGCTTACATAATATGTAAATATATTAGCATATAATGTTAATAGCCGTTTTTCTTATATAATAATCAAATGAATTGGTCAAAGGTGCTTTGTTTTTTTGTTTTTTTTGGTAACATAAATGCAATCTTCATACTTTTATGTATCAGTAATAACTTGATTGCATAACATAATTTGCATTTGCAGTTTTTAGTCCAACACTTTGTCCGTTCTGTATCTTGGCTCCAAAACTTTTGAACCTCTCTGTAAGAGGAGCTGTTTCACTGATGGTGTCTGTGCATTTGTCAGGTTCTGGAGACGTGTGTGAAGAACTGTGGCCATCGTTTCCACGCTTTAGTGACTAGCAGAGACTTCGTTGATGGCGTGCTTGTTAAAATTATCTCTCCCAAGAACAACCCGCCTACCATTGTTCAAGATAAAGTACTCGCCCTGATTCAGGTAAGAACAGTAGAACTTAATGCACAAAGTTTGCATTCTCGTATATATAACTTCCAGCTAGAGTGCACAGTGTATGTGGAGCTCTGCAAAAAGGAGTTTATTTTCCATGTATTTTCCATGCATGAAGAGAAAGTAGCATGTGTGTGTATATGGGAGAGGACCAAATTATGTTTAACCTTGTTTAAATATTGCAGTTTAATTAGTGGACCTAGTAAATTCCCAACAAAGCATGAGATTCACCTGAGCTGTTTTTATATATGTAGACCACTATATGTGGTGGAAACCCTTAAAGAAAACAAAATCAGGGAAGGTAATAGCAGTTGGTCAAATTATTATTTAAAACATCTGTATCATAAAGGCCCAAAATTTCACAAACCATGCATCCAATTTTTTTTTTCTGCAACGATGTACATTATTGTGAGAGACCTAATAATTTCTGACTGAGTCGGTTTGTGAGAGATGAGGTTCATGGAGCAGGTGTTTATTGTGACTGTGCGGCCGCCCAGGTGGTCTTTCATCCCCACGCACAGTCTCCGGTAAGGCACACTGTCTCCAGGGCTTTAGCCAGTAGCAGCTCTAGTTACCTGTCAGAGCTCAGATAACTCAGCAAGGTTTGTGTGTGTTGCTGTTATTTCCAACAGGGATGCCGTATGACCACAGCTTACAGCACAGATCTGCGAGGAATATACAGAAGCTGTGAGGGAGAAGCTAGAGTTTTTTTTGTTTTTTTTGTTTTGTTTTTTGGTGTGTGTTTATTTAGTAGTCAGAGAAACAAGTTTATGACATGAATGTCAGCTGGAAAAAGTGCATGGGAAATGTTTATGGCACAACACTCCCTTTGTGCAGCAGCTGGAGTGTTGTTGACATTTTCATTAGTAAGAGAGGTAAAATCCAGCTGGGCAGCATGCTGCGGTTGTGCTGGTGCAGCACCTGTTTCATCTCTCAGACATGAATGTGTGCATTTTGGAGTTGATAAAAGTTGGCAAGTGTGCACATTTCATAGATTTTACAAGTTTAAAGTCAAAAGTTGGTAAATTGTAGCTAAACTCCTACCAGCTCTATGATTATTTTAGTAACCTGCATTTATTTTGGGCTGTTGTGTTGTCTTGTATTTAAGCTGTTGTAATGGCTCGAGCCCAGTTTACCCTCTGGTAAGAGAGAAGCCAAAAGCTTTGTAGTTTGCTAGCTGAATGTATTCAGGGCAGACAAACAAATATCATCAGAGAACAGACTCCTTTTACTGTCTACACATCACTTGCTTTGTTTGCTGTGTCAGCCTTCCCTTTTATCCATTGTTTATATATTTTTTTCAGTCAGTCTCGCTCATTTCTCTTTTTATTTATTTTTTTAAAACCCTTTTTACTCTCCTTTCTTTATCCAGGCATGGGCCGATGCATTCAGGAGCAGTCCTGACCTCACGGGTGTGGTTCAAATCTACGAGGAGCTAAAGAGAAAAGGCATCGAGTTCCCAACGTCGGACCTGGAGACGCTGTCACCTATACATACACCTCAGCGTGTAGGAGAGCTCATGCTTGGCAGCCTAGTTGGCTGAAATGTCTTTGCCAGAACTATTTGGCATGATTACGTTCCCAGGTAACATGTTGCCTACTGATATGTTTATTATCACCTTCTCTGTTGTTTCTAGTCAGCCACTGCTCCAGAGGGCGACTCTACCTTACACAAGTACAGCAGCACTACTCATCCCACACAACACTCTGTGCCACCAGTCTACACCACCCCTCAAGTCCCCAACATTCATGCTTCCGGATCCATTAATCCCACACCTGAACAGGTACAGTGGTGATCCTATAACCACATTTTCTACAACCATCCTAAAAAACAATGATATTCTATAGTTTTCCTTCTCTGTACTGAGGAAGCCAGTATGATATTTTATCCACATGAATAAAAAGAAGAAAACTGAACTATCTCACTCATTCTCTGTCTGAAGTACTTTGAGTTTAGTTGAGCTCAAGAATGTATGCACAACTTGTCATTTTGTAAATGTACTATAACCAGTGGATCATAAACAAGAAATTGTACAGAAGTAGTAATGGTTGTTTGCTTGTAGTACAAAAAAACTACACTTTTCACTCTTTAGCCATTACTTTGCAACATTTATTTCAACTGTGTATGCACTATTTATAGACACCAATTATAACTTCACTTGATAGCTTGTTATTGTTGTGTGGTGGGGTGTGTGGTTTGGTTTGTTTTGTTTTTAAATGTACACTCTCAAGTGTATGCCATGTGATCAGAAGGTTCCAGGAATCTAATGATCCTTCTGTAATTTTGAATTGCCTCACCTCCAGTTTTCAAGATCATCTTCCTATGCACCTCTGGACTGGTTTCTAGTGCAGGTGATATATATAGATTACTTCCTAGAAGTCCTGTTGTGTCCTTTTGACTTTATGCCTCTGCTGGGCATGCAAGATCTCCTCCACTGTGTCGCAGTGGTCAGCTTTAAACTTGACTGTCAATCACATGGAGCCATATGAGTCATGAGTATGTATGTCCCCCCCAAACTTGCAAGCGCGTTCACCATCATTGCTGTTCAGCCTGTTTAAGCTGAAGGTCATGATGTTATTATGCAAGGAATTCCCACTTCACAATCTCATGAATGTCAGGAAAAACAAGCGTGCATGCTGCCTTTTTGCTTAGAAACTCTTCAAACGAAAACCACACACTCTTGAAACAGAGGTTGATGTTTGCCTTCAAAGTCTAAGAGTGCACGGTGGAAGTAGAGTAAAGAAGCAGTCCAAATGTGCACAAAGAGATGATCTTGAAGGGGAGACACCTTTTATACTTTTTGAATCATAGTGGCCACAGTTATCTTTGTCTGGTTGTTTTCCTCGTTACCACAATAACACTTATGTGTTTTAAATTAAAATTTATTAAAATAAAATAAAATTGTCTTTTAGTTAAGGTGATTTATACTTTTTCAGTTTGGGTGATTTTTAAACAAAAAACAAAAAAACAACCAAAAAAACAGTTTCCTAGTAATGAACTAGCTTTATCATGTAGGTTTGCCAGCTACGCAGTGAATTGGACATTGTTCGTGGAAACACTAAAGTGATGTCAGAGATGTTGACTGAAATGGTGCCGGGACAGGAGGATGCTTCAGACTACGAGTTACTACAGGCAAGACACCACTCATATTTGTGTTCGTGTGTTATGTGAGTATCTGTAAATTAACAAATGTAAAAACTTTATTTATTTAATCTTTTTAAGCCTGCATGTACAAATGTGACTCAAAAGCAGACTGCAATCCGTTTGCATACGGGGGGAGGGGTTTGTTTGGGGTTGTTTGTTTTTGTTTTTGTTTTTCTTGTAAGCATTTGTATTGTGTGCATTTGTTTTGCTTAGGAGCTCAACAGGACTTGTAGAGCTATGCAGCAGAGAATAGTGGAGCTCATCTCCTGTGTTTCTAATGAGGCAGTAACGGAGGAGCTGCTGCATGTCAATGATGACCTCAACAATATTTTCCTCCGCTATGAAAGGTTAGAAAACGCAGGCAAAAACATGTTGTGCAAATGCAGGCGTAAAAGTGTCTTTGGGTGGAAGAAGGTACATGTAGCCAAACTTGTTTTTACCCTGTCAGCACAGACTGAGTTTGGTATACTACAGATGTTTTGTTCTTTCCTTTCATGTCATCTCTTTGTTGCTTTCAGGTATGAGAGGTTCAGGTCTGGAAGGTCCTCAGCTCAGAGTGTAAACAATGGGGTGAGTCAGCTCATAGTGTGATCGTATCACACTTAAAATACCTGGATTTCCTCTCTGAATGTTTTTAGCTAATTTTATTTTCCACATTCTTGGACATCCACACCTTTCGGTGTCTGCAGTGTGGATGTGCATGTTAACATTACCAGTCAGGCTTTACAGTGGCTTTCACGTTCTGTCTTTATATGTCAAAACCTGTCAGCTGTTTACCAGATGTACATGCCTAATTAAATGGAAACCCAACAAAGACAAACATGCAATTGGTTTCATGATAAAATATAGAGACAGCTTTGAAGGCATTTATATTTAGTTTAGATTTTCTGTTCTTATTCGAGTGTCAGATTGCATTTCTACACTATAGTTCGAGCAGACATGCTGTATTTGCACAGTAAGTGAAACGAAGACCATGATTATACAGCAAAGAATGCAAATTTAGTTGCTGTTGTAGTGGAGCTGGGCTGCTTGTATTTTATCCATTGCACAATACACTAAAAGGAGCAGTTCAGTCATTGCTTTGCAACATGCAAAGCAGTGTGCTCTAGAAACAATATCTAACAGCAGTGTGTCATTTATTTAAAGCTTGCATATGTCTATAAATTAGTCACTGAAGTACAGTACTGCCTTGCAGTGTTTCAAAGCCTATCAGCAAAAAAAGAAACTGTGTGTAAATGGCAAATTTATTTTCTGCTGCTTCCTTAACTTAATATGCCATCGATCACATGGAGCTGCTTATAGTAGAATGTAGGGTTGGGCCTATATTAACGTGTTTTAATTGAACTAATGGATGATGTTTCTAAACGTAATGAGTAATCATGTCGAAGTAGATTAATAGACATTATAAATGAACTGAATTAAACAGGGGGCGAGTTTAGGCTTTTAAGGAGGGACACAAACAGTTTTAAAGGTGCATTTTGGGGCATTTCTAACCCAGTGAGTAAGAACATTATTGTGAAACGGAATGTATCACAATAATTGTTTTTTCATTAATTATAATCAATGTGATTCAAAATGAGAGCAGTGTGAGGCTGTTAACAGCTGCCAAAGCTGGAAATTTCCTTCATAGAAGTATAATTGGATTTGGATTATTTTACGATGTTTTCTGGAGAATTTCACATAATGTGACATGAAATATCCAGTTGTTAAAAAGTCCTTTTGAATTTCCTGGATCCTGATTAATCCCAAACCTTCATTACCTCCAAGTTTGGCCAAGCTACCCTCTAAGTTACTTACACGCAAATCCAACTACAGTAACTAATAGATCTGATAACGTAACGTTTTGTGCTGAAATAGGAAAAATAATAAAAAAGGGAATCTTCTGTTGGAGCAGTATCACCACCTTAGTGGGTTTCAAATCGTTTAGGCATGATATATCTTCCATAGCTATCATGCCGTTACAGTGTGTCCATACACAGGCATGTTAATGGTATTTACTGTCTTCCTTTCTGTTCTTTTCTGTTCTTCTATTACTGTGGCTAGCTGAAACAGGCAAGTATGAAAATATTGTCACCCCCCCTTAAATGATCTGTGTCACCCAACTGTGACATTCAAAACATGACTAAAAAACATGGGGCCTGCATTCAGAAGTACCTTTTTAACCATATGGCATGTTTTCAGTCTGTAGCCAATGATATGTCAAACCTGGAGGCAGGCTGACAGCGACATGAGCTTAACTAAATGAATGTATGCCCTAGAATCACTGTCATGTTGGCTTTCCATCATCTCAAGACCGTCAGGGTTTGAGATCTGCAAATTGGTCTTAACAGAGAAAGCTTCACAGAGCCCAAAGATTCAGTCTACCCTCCTCCTCCCACTCCGCTGTATTTCTGCCTTCTTAAGGGGGTTGTTTTCCTTTTGGGTTTTTTTTGTGGGTTTTTTTGTTTTGTTTTAAATGGGTTATCAACAGTTTGAGAGTGCCTTATCATTCCTCACTGTACATTTATAATAAATGGCCCGATTGGATTTCTGTAAAATAAGATTGTATTGTTGTACCCCCTTAAGAAACTATTTTGCAGAAATTGAGTTGATTTGCTGCTGCCCTGAGTCACAGACATTTTTCATGCTCTCCTGAAGCTAAACACTTTCATTTGTTTTTCACATTTGTTCTGTAAAACTAAGTACTGAATAACCCTGCCTTTAATAGCCTCCCACAAAAGATTTATTTTGCTCTTCATATGCGAAAAACCGTAAATCCTTTTGATTTTTACCTGAAACTGTTTCATCATTTCTCATTCATCCAGGTCCTCAGTGAGGCTACAGAAGACAACCTGATAGATCTCGGCCCAGGCTCCCCTGCTGTGGTCAGCAATATGCCAAATGCAGCCCCAACCAGCTTGCCTCCCACCATCACAGCCCCTGCAGGAAGGCCCTCCTCCCCAGCTACCCTTGCCTCCCGCTTGGCTGGTCTTGGTATGCACTAAATACCTTGAAACGGTCAATAGTCACATTTTTAGCTACCATTTCATTGTATATTCAAATACAAATCTGTTCAGCACATACTACTGAATTCATGTCAGGTGGTCATTTGATCTTTGATTGGAGGAAAACTCAGAAAGTAAATTTCCAAGTAAGTGACTGGTAGATGGTTTAGCATCTGAAAAAATCAAGTCTGGATCTGTTACCGTTACTGTTCTTCTTCAGATAAGTGCTGGTAGTCAACAAACTCCTGGCTCTTTTGTAATAATTGATGGGTTATTGTTTACACAACCAAATATAGGCCAGCTTCCAAACACAGGACAGGTAAAGACATCAGTCTACAGTTATTTTTCTCATGTTGTGCTTTATTTAAATTCATGTTAGCCTAGTGAAGTTGTGACACTGTGGGTGCAGTGGGTACCATACCCAGGGTTACTCCAGATAGGTGTGCAGAGAGTGAAGCTCCCCTTCCTTGTGTGTGCAGAGAACTTCAAGCTGTCTCAGTAATCTTTCTCTGGAAAGACTTGCAGCTCACCACAATGTTAACAGTGTAATGCAAGGAAAAGCCCAATGTGTAAACCACTATAATATGGAGCCATCAACAGTGAAATGCAATAACTCACAAAATTTGAGTAAAAAATGTATTTATTTTTTACTTCGACAATGTTAGAATAACCAAACCAATTATCACTAATGTACCATATAATCCGTGTTCACTGTTGACTGTGCCCTGTACCTCAATTTGTAGAATCCAAACTTTTCTTAAAATTAATCGCAGGAGAAACAACCTTTTCTCTTACTTTACTTTTATTCTTGTAAAGTCTGATTCTCTTCTGTGCAGTTTGTTAGCTTGATATTAAGGTGTTTTCTCTTTTTATTTGATTTGCGTTTTGTCTCCACCAGACATGGGTACAGACAGTGTGAGCAGTACCCTGAGCTCCCTGTCCAGCTGCAAGCCTCCACCTGCCCAGGACGACTTTGATGTGTTTGCTCAAACCAGAACTGGAACCATGTCAGAGCCACAGAAGATGTAAGAATCCAATGAGGAGTGTCAGATTTAGTGTGGCATTTAACCTACCTCCTTTTTTTTTTTTTTTTCCCCCTTTTTTTTATTTTTTTTAAATGTTTTT
>VVHJ01022450.1:1947-12835 GCA_015107715.1 Tylochromis polylepis
AAAAACAACCCCAAAAAAACTCACCCACACAAGAGCAGACATAGTGCCTGCTTTTTCAAAAAACTTTACAAATTTACAAATATGAAACTCTGTGCAATCAGTGGTCCTAGCACTGGGCCACACAGGTTGTTTGGCTTGTCTGTAGCAGGGACTTCTTCCACCACACAGCCACGCTGAAGCTGAGGGTGGAATGGGTAACAGCACTGCTTTGCTCTGCCTCCTCAGCCTGCACACAAACCCAGTATGGAGCACTGGACTGAACTGGGAGAGGAGGCGCACACACGCAGTCGATCACACACATACATTTACAGGAAGAAAAAAGAAAGAAAGAGGAAACCCAGAGAAGAAAAATAAGAGAAAGAGTGAATAAAGTTAACTATTTGTAAAACAAAAAGATTTTCTGTATAAGAAAACTATTAATACTGTATTAATACTGTAGTCACATGTGGCAAGTGTGACCAAATCCAAGCAAACTTAATGTGGGGACAAAGACTCTGGAATTTTTGAAGGATATGTTGCAAATATAGACAAACACGTATTCTAAGCTTAAGTTAAACCCCAATTGCAAAAAAAAAAAAAAAAAAGGTTTTAGGAGATTTTCCTGTGATTTTCCTCATCTTATTACACTTTTCACTGAAATACTATCCCAATAATTTATATATACATTCAGCTTTTGGTTCAGCTGCTTTTCGTTCTGGTAATCATCGAGACAGAGATATACATAGAGCACTTGTTTTTGAGCCACACAGAGGGAATATGACCATATCTATATACAGTTTTCTTTCTTGGGTATAGCGTAGGCAGCATTGTTCGCTTAAACAGCAGTCATGATCTCAGCCTTACCGATTATCTCAACATGTGGGACAGAGTACCGGGAACAACAATGACGACGATGACAACAACAGTAATAATAATGGTCACTACTGAGCAGTTGGATATGAAGTGGGACAACTGCCCATCATACACGTGGCACCTGCCCAGTGTGACAACAGTGATATAAAATCATAAAAATTAATAAGGTCCGGAAATGAATGCCCTCCTGCTTGGATTAATGCAGTAAAACCAGCTTTACTTCTCTGTTGCTATGAATTAAACTGCGACACTTGCAGTTTTAAAGTCAGTTAATAGATTGGATAAATTCAAAGTTATAGGGCACAGTCTCTTTAAAGAAGCCGATATTGTGGTTTTTACCTGCACTGTTTGCCTTATAGCTTTAATATTAAAGTATTAGACGCTTGTTTTAATATGAACTCACAATGACCTGTTCATGCGAAGGTCTGACACTGTAAACTTTTGTTGCGTTGCATTGACTAAAAACAGAAAAACAAGACAGAATACGCCACATCAGTAAGGTTTAAATTTCGTAAAGAAATGAGCCATAAGAAACGGAAAAAAAAAAGGATGTAAATCTATATACATATTAGGTTTAATTACCTACCTCTGATCTGCCGTTGCACTGTACGGAGATGTGGGGGATGGAAAAGTCTGGAAAAGCAGACATGAGCAATAAAAAGGACAGCGGAACTGCTAGCGTCCCCATTTGGGTTGCCAGGTTTGGACTTTATCCTCCTGCATCTATGAGTAAAGTGTTGCCAGCTTTTCTCTTTTTTTTAGTGTAATTTATTTCATGGCATTAAATTTAATTGGGTAAATCAAATTTAAATCAGAGCAGAGGGGGCATTAAGAAAAATATCAACGCCAAAGTAATATTTGTTTAGAGGCTAATTCAGGGGCTTATCTAGGTTGGGTTTTTTTTCTTTCTTTTTTAAATGGTGTGTCAGAATGAAGACCAAGAAAAAGGCAGTGGATCGCAGGAAATAAGCATATGCTAGAGATTTGATCAGACATAAATACAAAGGTGGTTTTAATAACTTTAATAACTCATTTTATTTATAATGGCGACCTGCAAAAGGCAGACTAAGGCTAAAAAGAAGTTTCAGAAGTTAAACTGCACCATGTCAGCATACTTGCAGGCAAAGCACTCACCCTGGTAGTGAAACGTTTTGTTAAATTTTGCAGAGGGTAATTACAAGAAGGCTACCTTTAACAAAAAATATTTTATTTTCGAATGTGTAGCATGGATTTTTAAAATACATTAGACAATAAATATTGCTTCTTCTTCTTTCATCTGCTCCCTTTAGGGGTTGCTACAACAGATCATCTGCCTTCATCTGTCCCTATCCCTACCATCCTCCTCTGTCACATCAACCCTTTGGATGTCCTCCTCCACTGCATTCATGAAGCTTCTCTGTGGTTTCCCTCTTTATCTCCTTCCTGGCAGCTTCATATTGACCTCATATCCACTATCCCTCCTCTGCACATGTCCAAACCATCTCAGTCTTACTTCTCTAACTTTCTAAACTGCTTGATGTGAGCCTCTGACATACTTATTTCTAATCCTGTCCATCCTGGTCACTCCCACCTTCAGCTCTGCCACCAGCTCCACGTCCTTTCTTTTTGCTAGCTTTACCATCTCCAAACCATAGATCGTAACAAATCTCACCACCATGTTGTAAACTTCCCTTTCACTCTTGCTGCTATCTTTCTGTCACAAATGAATTCAATATGTGTCTCCACCCATTCAACCCGGCTTGCACTTTATTCTTCGCCTCTTGGTCCAGTGTTTTCCATGGTCAACCCCAGGTATGCAAACTCATCTACCTTTACTATCTCTGCTCCTTGCAGCTGTGACACCTGTCTCCCTCTCATTTACACATATGTATTTTAACTTTCCTTCCACTTCTCTCAAGAGCATACTTCCACCTCTCCAGACTCTCTTCCTGCTTCCTAATCTCACTACAGATCACAGTGTCATTTGCAAAGATCATAGTCAATGGAGTTTCCTGCCTGACCTCCACTGTAAACCTGGCACCATCACCATTGAAAACAAGCAGATCCCTGATGTAATCTCACCCCCATCTTGCCTACAGATGCTATCTAGCTAAATTGTCTTCTGCTCCTCTGAAGATACACCAACTGCTCTCCCCATTCAGTCAGGCTTTGGACCAGATACTCTGGCTGGGGTACGCTGGCTTGTGGCCTTAATTTAATTTAATTTAATTTAATTTAATTTAATTTAATTTAATTTAATTTAATTTAATTTAATTTAATTACTTTTTTTCGGGGGGGGGGGGTGTAACAACATAAATCATTAAAATTTAATTATGCAATTAAGTTATGTAACCCTATCTCTCTTCCATCGTTATGATTTGTTTATAGTCTTTTCCAGGAGGCGTGCTTTGTGTTGTGTGAAAACGCGTTTTTTCGCAGACCTGGCAACCTCCGCACCGGTTCGTTCATTCGACGCAGACTCAAACATCATGGCGGACGAAGTTGAGCAGGTTGGTGTAGCTGCGTTCAATTCTACTGTTTTTCTTTTAACAGCGTGCATGTAATTATCTCAGAGGTGAAGAGGAGACAGTTTTACTCGTGTACTTGATGTAACGAGCTTATCGCGTTATTTCGTTCATAACTGATGTGGTAACAGCGCGGAGGGGCCTGTCAAAAGCTAGTTGATTTAGCTTGGCTAGCGTGTAAATGCTACCGCCAGTATGATTTGCAGTACTGTTGTTCAGGCAGAGCAAGGATGAACCCAAACTTAAAGATGTTTCTTTCCTGCATATCGGCGCAGGATTGCCGCTAATGTATGTTCACGTTTAATTTTTTTTTGACTGTTTTTAGTCTAAAGTTAGGTTAGTTAGGTCTGTACCGTCTCAGAATTAAGTTGCATTTCACAACTATTTAGGCTGAACATTAAACAACTCACTGAAAACTAAGTGAGTTTGTGGAAGACGACTTTTCTTCACTGTACCTCAAATATTTTGGCTGTTTACACCAAAACTGCTCGAAAGGTCTGAATTTAATTCTGGCCTATGTTATTTAGAAATGATAATCATTCGATTATTCTTGCCACAGAAAATGCTAACTTCAGAAGAGGCTTATACATGGGGGCACTTGCTGTGTTTTTAATTTATATTACAGTAAATTAATCATTTTTTTGGTTTGGTCACAAGGAGCTTGGAAAGAAAGCGAGTGGACAGAACAAGAAATGGGTCATTGCATCTCAGGTCACTGTGTGCCTGCTGCTCGACCATATTAGAAAGTATTATACATGTTTCATTTTACATTATTGTGAATTACAACTATATACCATTCAGAAATTGTCGCTGTTTTTCATCTGTTTGTTTGTTTGTTTGTTATGAGTGTGTGCTCCAGTATAGGACTCCTTACATTTTTTCATATTTCATTTAGCCAGTGGTCAGACATTTTTTGATGTCTGATGATCTGTCCCAAATTACAGATATGGTAAGGAAGACCAGTAAAAGTTTCCAGCTTTTATCTTTAGTAGATTTCTTTTTAAAATTTTTAGATATTCATGTACAAATACTGCCTCAGATTTTGAAGTGTGGGGGGAAAAAAACCCATGAAGGAGGTGGATGGACAAAACATTTTTTCAAAAAAACTGTATCTTGGAAAGTTTTTATATATATGTAGCTAAAATTACACCGCAATCATTATACATGTCCAAACTTTAGACCGTAACATTTTTAAGCAAATCAGAGATGGGCCCCGCAGAAAATGTTCTAAATATTTGGTGAGCTCCACATTATCAAGGGGAAAAGAACTGAGAAACAGTGGAAGTTGAAATGTAGTAGCAATACAGTTTTTCTTGTCCAAAGAGGTGGTTGAATGTTAATATCCTGTTGATATGTCAAGCATCCATGTATCATTTTTTTTCTGTGTACTGCAGCAACCAACTACAAACACAGTTGAGGAACCACTTGATCTGATCAGGCTCAGTCTAGATGAGCGAATCTACGTCAAGATGAGGAATGACCGCGAACTCAGAGGCCGACTTCATGTGAGCTTTGTGCTGTTTTTTGTTGTTGTTGTTGTTGTTTTTCTTGTTTGCGTGCTGCAGGTGTGACCCTGGCCACTGGGAAGACTTTTTGAAAACAAGCACTTCAATTTTTTAAAAGTTTTTTTGTGCTCTTTTGCTTTACAATCTTATTTGTTCTTGTTTGTCCCAGGCCTACGATCAGCACTTGAACATGATCCTTGGTGATGTGGAGGAGACGGTGACGACAGTGGAGATCGATGAAGAGACTTATGAAGAACTCTACAAGGTGCCGCATCATTTTCTTTCCAGTCCTGATGCCATTTTGGTTTTGGTTTAAGGTGCTGGTGGTCTATTGTGGCATTGTTCTGAATTTAATCTGTTTCACCTTTAAAAGCATTAACGTGTCATTCAGATAACAGACAGGACTTAATGGATAATATTTCACTGACTGTTTGTTATATCATGGCCTCAAAAATGCAGTCTGTACCCTGTTCTGTTTTAACAAGGGTTAACATTACTGAGAAAATAACAGGGAACAATTTAATAAAAAAAAAAAAAAGTAATTCAAGCAAATGCACATTTTATTTGTAAATAAAATATCTTTAGTCTTTGTTGTTAAACACATTTATTAGAAGCTACATGTATACAATGTTTTAAGGAGTGAAATATTTTAAGTGTAAATCTTTGTCTCATTTCAGTCTACCAAGAGAAACATCCCCATGCTGTTTGTCAGAGGTGACGGCGTTGTCCTCGTAGCTCCACCTCTCAGGGTGGGCTAACTTCGATTACATCCTGGTGTGAAGCAGAGTTTGCTCCAGTACAATTTCAGCCCACAGAAGAGATAAAATCTCTTTTTTGTCAACATCATCCACTCACATGAGACAAATTATTAAGTTTTTGTTTTGTTGTCAGATGTAAAACATGTTGATGGAAAAAAAGAGAGAACTTTTGTAATCAGAGAGCCAGTGTTTAATAGGTGTTATTTTAGCAATTTGCTGTTTTTCAGGCCACATTTTCATTTAACAGGATATTTAGGCTATTTCAGAACATTAGATCAGGTAAAAAGTCCAGTTAGTTCCTGAGTACTAAGTTTGGAACTAAGTACCAGTACTTAGTTCCAAAGCTAAGAATACTCATGTTTAAACACCATCGGATCATTTTAGTTATCTGTGACTGTTTGTACTCGTTGTCTAAAAAAGGATCACCAAACGTAACGCTGAGCGATATGTATGATTCTTAATTTTGAAATTTGTCAACTGTAACTTTGGTTAGATCTGAGCAAAAGTCTGGCAGTTTAGTCCAAACAGAAGATCTCTGAATATTTGTGGGGTTTTTTGTTGTTTTTTTTTGTTTTGTTTTATGTCATAACATTTTAGTTGAATATTTTATGTTTTTTGTAGTACTGTGGAGGATGTGGGCGTAAATCACACACAGATATGGCAATTTGTGTACACATTTTCAGTTTGGTCCTGTGAAGTTTAAAAAATAAAAGTCATTTGAAAATTTGTTGATTTTCATGTAAATAAGCTGAAATTTGTTGGCAGCTGTGACTCAGGAGGTAGAGTGGGTTGTTAACTGGTTGGTGGTTCGATTCAGTCAGCACATCAAACTATTCTTGGGCAAAATACTAAACCTTGAATTGCCCCAGGTTCATTGATTGGAGTGTGTGATAGAAAGCAACTGAAGGTATATAATTAAGTGCTGAGGGAACATGTGTGAATGAGTGAATATGGCTTGTAGTTTGAAATGTTTTAAGTGCGCAGAGTAGAAAAGCTGTTTACAAGTAAAACTCAATTTAGCAGATTGTATGCAATTTTATACCAAAATATTTGGTTGATACAATCCACAGTTTGTTACTGTAGGTGTTATTTGTGTCATTATGCAGTTATATAATATTTTAAATTACAAATGCATCACTGCATAAGCAACATTCTAATGTAACTTTGGAGCAGAACTTCCATTGTAATTACATGCTGTCAGGATTGTTGTATTGCTGCATTGTAACCACTAGATGTCAGTGTACATAAAAAAAAAAAGAACCTCCAGTTTAACAGGCTAGCAACAATGAAGGTGATCTCTGCATGAAAACTAAATGGGCTGTTGGTTTTTTGCCGTAGACTGACATTTTAGTTGGTTTAAAAAAAAGTCTAACTGAGGCCCTTACATTTGATCGCACCCACAACTAGATTACTGTAGTACGTAGGATAACATTAACAATAGTGTTAGCAAGTTTAGAACATTTCACTTGTGATACAATGGAAATAGTGTGTCTAATGTTTTTTTCTGGAAATGTGTGGATGCAGAATAAGTCCAGGGCCGTGTTCCCAAAAGCAGGAGCTTATTAATACTGAGGGAAACTCTGGGTTTTATGTTCCATTAAAAGAGCTAACATAAACCCTGTCAGTTACCAGGGTAACAGACTGAGAACCTAACATGCTCAAAAACTGTTTCTCCCATCCTGCTGCACCTGATCCAGCTGACTGACTGAATTTCCCCATTCATGCAGTGAACGTCAAAGAACATACTGGAGTGCATTAATTTGCATAAGTCTATGTCTTTGCAAATATAAAACACTATTTAGATATCATAGGATATTTAGATTCAGTCAAGTCAAGTGGCTTTATTGTCATTTCAACCTTGTGCAGTGATACAGTGAAGTCTGTCATCAATCAGAGATAACAACCACTGGAATAATTTTCAGTTCAATTCAAAAGGTCTGAATGTATTCTTAACAACATTTTATGGTGTAACTCTGCTGATTCACATGTTGAAATCAAAAATTGTAAAGTTTCAAATCACCATAGTTATACCCATCCGGACCAGCTGGTGAGCACAGTGAGGGTCATGTTGTTTGACTTTTCATGTGCATTCAGTACCATCAGGTCGACCCCCCCCTGGGCAATAAGCTGACAGAAATGCAGGTGGATCCCTCTCTTGTGTCATCAGAAACATGGGAGCACCACAAGGGACTGTCGTCTCCGCTTTCCTCTTCACCATCGACACCACAGACTTCAGCCACTTCAGAGACCTGCCATCATCAGACTTTTTCTGTTGACTCTGTGGTGGTTGGATGCATCAGTGAGGGTGGTGAGACAGAATACTGGGCTGTGGTTGACTCCTTTGTCACATGGTGCAAGCAGAATCATCTGCAGCTCAATGTGAAAAAGACCAAGGAAATGACTTTAGGAGGAAACTGCTGATCCTTGTTTCAATCCAGGGGGTCAATGTGGACATTGTGGAGGACTGTAAATACCCCAGAGCACTGGTAAATAAACTGGACAGGGTTAAAAACACCAGAGTCGGGAAGGGCCAGAGTCGTCTCTATTTTCTGAGGTGGCTGAGGTCTTTTAACATCTGTCGGGCAATGTTCAGGATTTTCTATGAGTCTGTTGTGGCCAGTGCCATCCTGTATGCTGTTGCATGCTGGGGCAGCAGACTGAGGGTCACAGATGCCAACAAACTCAAACTGATCCACAAGACCAGTAATGTTGTGGGGATGGAGCTGGACTCTCTTAAGGTGGAGTAGACATCCCACCTACTCCCTGATGTGCTGGCTAGTCACAGGAGCATGTTCAGTGAGAGACTGAGATTACCCAAATGCACCACTAAACGACACAGGAAATCATCTGTACAACTCCTCCATCTAATGCACAATACACAGTGCAGCAGTTGCACGCCCTTAATATTTGCCCATTGTCTACAGAGAAATAAAGTTTTACAGTTTAAAATAAAGGGGCACTTCAATTTCAACCCTATATATTTAATATGGGTTTTATACTGGGGTATTTATAATTGAGCTATTTGTATACATTAGAGCTATTTGGTTATATTTTGTAACTTTGCAATATTTTAATATTTTATATTATTTAATTTAGTCAGTTACTGTTCTTACTGTCTTGGAGAAACTGTGACCACATAATTTCCTCAGCGATTAATAAAGTATTCTGATTCTGAAATGGCGGCTCTACTCCTTATTTACTTGTTGCCATGATGAATCCTTGAGCTAAAAACCCATTCTTGTTCACCTCTAGGGGGGTTAATCAACCCAGAATCCGTTGAACCTGCTTTGTGAAACAGGGCCCAGGTAGGCAGGAATCTGTATGGGAAGTATTCAAACAGATAAAACTGTTAGTATCATATGACTTGTTTAAAAAAAGAAAAACAAAAAAAACAAAGTCATATCTTGTTTTTGAAAACAGCAGAAAAATAGGACGGATGTTATTGGTGAGTCTTTCCACAAGATATTGTTGGTTAGTCTGGGTTCACCACCTTGGTTAAGGCTAATTGTTCCCTACTGAGAATTACAGAATTACTGTTGGATGCATTTCCATTATTTTTATATAGGCACTGATGGTCCACAGAGGATGGATCCATCTCGTGATGATTTATTTATTGCTACAATCAGCTTAAAAAAAAAATCACGTTGTCCATCCCCCTTAGCTGGAGTCCTCTGCTTAGTGCACTTTATAAAGCGTAAACAAGCTAGCGCACTAAGGTGGTAAACATATTTGCTAAACATCAGCATGTGTGTTTGTGGCCAAGCTGAAATGCTGATTTTTCCATCTGACTTTAAAAGAGCAGCCTCAAGTGCTGCGTTTGTATTTAATTCCCTTTCCCAACTAATGTTCTCCAAAGCCAAGACTGAACTTTCATCATTACTCCTCCAATAATCAGCTTTTATCATTCTGTACTGTTCAAGGAATGTGTGGTTTGTTCAGATGGCCTCAGTACAGGACATACTAATAAAAGTACACACGGAAGAACAATGCAGAATTCTTTTAATGTGACTGAGCGCAATTCCTGCCTCTTGCAACACTTTATGTTGCAAGAGGCAGGGATATCAAAAACAATACAATACAATATCCCTGCACACTTTTACTGGGTTGCAGCAGAACTAATACCATATATAGTTAGAACTAGGACTAAGAAATCTTTTGAGCCTTGCAGTTGTCTGCCAACAAGTAAAAACAAGTAAAGTTATGGTTTACCTCCATTTCTTCCTAAACCTATAGATCTAGTGAATACTCCGAAGGAATTTAAAGCTGAGGGGAGGCACACTTTCATAAAAGATATATCTGGGGCACCAAATATTTCTGTCAACATTCTGTATCCATTCCAATTATGAAATGTAGTCAGTCCCTCCTTTTAGGTTACTGAACTGTGGACTCAGACTTTCAGATCGAGTGAGAACTTTAGAACTCAGTCGAGATGGTCAGGTAGATAGACGGATGGACAGATGGATGGAAAAATATTGTATAACAACATTAACTCATTGAAGATGACATGGTTGATATAAGTTACCCATATAATGTAATTTTTTTTTTTGCTGAAAATTACATACATTTTGTAGCCCAAACTGTACTGTGTGGGTCACAGCAACCCTGACTACTAGAATCTAATCATGTTGAACCCAAATGAATGTTTCTGCCAGATCTGAAGGAAAAACAAGACAAACAAACCATAATGCCTCTGACCATGGCTATCGGTGACATGGAGACATAAAAGTATTTCCAACCCTTAGTGAATCCACAGGATGTTGAATTGAAATGAAATCCTCTCTTCATCCAGGTATCAGTACCACAGCTGTGAAATATTCATGGTCACGTCAGCCAGACTGCCAAAAACATAAATAAATGAAAAAAAACAAAAAACAAAACCAAAGTGGCTTTTTCACAACCACAAGGAATAAGTGGGAATAAGTACAGTGGCTTGCAAAAGTATTCGGCCCCCTTGAACTTTTCCACATTTTGTCACATTACAGCCACAGACATGAATCAATTTTATTGGAATTCCACGTGAAAGACCAATACAAAGTGGTGTACACGTGAGAAGTGGAACGAAAATCATACATGATTCCAAACATTTTTTACAAATAAATAACTGCAAAGTGGGGTGTGCGTAATTATTCAGCCCCCTGAGTCAATACTTTGTAGAACCACCTTTTGCTGCAATTACAGCTGCCACTCTTTTAGGGTTTGTCTCTACCAGCTTTGCACATCTACAGACTGAAATTCTTGCCCATTCTTCTTTGCAAAACAGCTCCAGCTC
>VVHJ01022456.1:1986-12172 GCA_015107715.1 Tylochromis polylepis
AAAAAAAAAAATGTGATTCAGCGACGGGGCAAAAGGGAGAGCTGTAAAGCAAAAGCAAAGCAAAAGAAGAGGAAGGAAAAAAGAAAGGCAATAGGTCCAAATCACTTTAGTTCCATTTGGAGGAATGAGTATGCGCCAAACATGAGCGATACACTTTTTCCACTTATTCATTCATTTATTCATCTGGCTGTCTACTGTTAGGAAGCCAGTGCTGCTGCTTCTCCTCTTCAAGAGGATCAAATGGGGACACACTGACACTAAGAAAACAGGCAAAACTTACCAGGACTCGTATTAAAAGTTGCAAACCATGATTGGCTAGTTTCAGTGATAAACACTAACCCAGCTAACATTTTCAGTACAGTCATGGTTTTTCCACAATCCAAAATGTCAAGGCATTCTTGTCAGGAAGAAGTGACAAGAACGTAAAGATGGTGCAGTGTTTCTACCACACATTGTTAATTCGCTCTCTGATAAAGGGTATGTTTCTAATGCCAACTCATAGAGACAGAGTGGGGCTCACTGACTTTTAAGTTTTGCTCCTGTTTTCATTAAAATGTAGGGAAACGCTGGATCATTCCATCCACTTCTACACTCAAAGCCGCTGTGTCTCAAGATAGTTTTGTTAAATTGCTTCCATGAAGACAGACACTTCCTTCATTTCTCCATTTATCCAACCATCACAAAAGCAGGTAGTGTATTTTCCTCTCTAGCGAGACACAAGTATCTTGCATGTTTCTCCTTCATTTTCTCATTAGAAGCCACCTTTTTATCTTTAAAAGCATTCAAGCGTCTTCCCCAGTCTCTCTTTTCATCTCCTCTTGCGCCTCAGAACAACACATCTTCATTGGTGATGAGACTTTCCACCACAAGTCTCTGATATCGGATATCGTTGAGTGCCGTCATGGCGTCCAGCTCGGGCGCCCTCATAAGCGTCGGTCCGAAGACGATGCCTAAATTCTCGCTAGTCATGAGATTCTCCTTCTCGTATTGTGTCACTCTGGATGAAGAGAGAGACCAGTTTGTATAAATATGTACAAACAACAGTCAAATAATAACTGAGATACCAAAGAAAGAAGTATGTAACAAAGTGAAACAAGTGCTCGTGCGTGTGTCGGACCTCTTGAGGTGACCCATGAGGTATCGCAGCGTCTCGCAGTGAGCTGGTGGCAGCAGCTTCAAGGCCTCATGGAGGGCCTCCAGTCGTTTCTCTGGGTCTGTTATTTCTACAACACACACACATAAAAATATTGAGATCGATACAAGTGATGGGTTTAGCCTCCAGGTCAATATTTTGAATAGCCACCAGAGGGCCCAAAACAAGTCTGATTATGTAGAAGTCTTCTAAAAATTTAAAAAAAAAGAAAGACCTCAAGTCTCATTTGATTTAACAATATTTTCCAAATGAGTTTATGACTTTTGTCACAAGTTTTAAGTGTTATTTTAATAAAATTCGATGGTAATTTACCAAAGTATAATCACATTTGATGTAAAATAAAAAAGAAAGCAAGGTATGACTTCGAGTGTGTGTGCTTTACAATTTTTTTAAAAATTTTGGGGCCCACTATATAGAGATTTTGGCCTTAAAAAGAAAAAATATTAAATAATAAATATCAAGTCTGTGATGAAAATATTTTTAGCCAGTATTTTTCATACAAGTGTGGTTTAATTTAGGCACCTTTAAAGCCAGTTCTGTTTAAGAAACAGCTCGAACAGACATAGACTTCTGTTAAGGAAGGTAATACATACTCTTTGGCTGAAGTACAAACAAACCAACCATACCTACGCACATTATCACCCCCCGAAAAACCAAGATGGTGAATTCATAGTTCCATAAACTTCACCAACCAATGGTGGCCATGTCCATCTTCTATTTGAGAACAGTCTGTTTTCAGGAGTTCTAACTAAGGTTTTATTGAATCTGTTTAAACTTTTACAATTATTTCAGAAACCTAAATTTGTCCAACAGAAAGCTTAGAAGTCTCATGAGAGCGAATACTGGCGTGTCTAAACCGCCTTCATTTGGCTAACATGAATTAAAATTGTAAGCATGTAGTGCAGGGGTATTCAATTAAATTGGATCCAGACTGAGAGTTGCCTCTTGGTGACCTACAACAGAGAGGGTTGTCTAGGACTCCTTTTGTTGCTCATTTCCCTATATTTTACTGGGAACAACTGGTTAAAAGGCTGAACGTTAAGACCTACTTGCAGCTTCTATGACGCGTGGGTAGGCATCATACGTGATGAGGGGTATGGGCAGCTCTCTGAAGTAGAGTTTGAGGGCTCCGGTGATGATGTTGATGTCCTCGTAAGCGTTTGAGGATATATCTGCTTTCTCTCCATCTGTGGAGGAACAATCGCGTGCATGACATTTCATTTATCCGGTAAGAGAACCTGCTTATGAAACAGCGGTTGGCGACACTTACCTCTATCAAAGGCCAGTTTGACGTCTTCAATCAGCTCGCTGAAGCCTGATATTCTGTATAAACCTTCTGACTGAAGACCTGGAAGGTTTAAATCGTACAAATATTAATTTGATGAATATGATAAGCTTAAAAAAATTCTACGACCCAATTAAAAAAAAAAAAAATCCAGTGTACAGCCTCTCAGATGAGAATGCTTAAAGAAATCTTAAAAGCTAAAATGGATGTTTCTTTCCTGCTATTAGCAAATCAAACTGAAATGGATGCAGGAATGATTATTAAACACACACAAACACACGACATGTGAAGGCAGAAGGAAGAAATAAAGCGTGGGGGAAGACTTCAACTGTCTCTCTCGCTCCAGTCAAGTTCAATCATTTCAAGTCTTTATTGATTTTACGTATTAGTTTCACTCAAGTCGTCAATAAAATGCTGTCTGCGGCAGCTCTCTCGAGGGGAAAACTGTCACTCAACACACACACCTACATTCACAGATGAAGCTGCCTGCGTACATCTTTTTAGCATTGAGTGGGTGGGCTGACACACACAAAGGCAATCGCATCTTGCGTATGCACGCCAGCCTTGTGGGTGTTCTCCTTTCCTACCCCCACTTCTCTTAACCTTGCTGCAAACAATACTTAAAAGCATTTTTCTGTTATGTAATCTCTGAGTCACACATACTCTTTCTCTCACCTCTGGCCTCAATTTCCTGTATGCACATGTCGACCACCATGGGCCTCTTGGTGTTGTGGGCTTTGACCAGCGTTGTCAGGTCACAGCTGTACACCTTCTTGACGTGCCGAAGGTCCGGCTGGCAGTCGTTGGGTACGACTTTGGAGCACTGCTTATGGACGTTCAACCCACAATCTGACGGAGAAACGCAGAGAGATTTGTTTTGCGTCACTTTATGTCCATTTTTAGACATCTCCGGTTTTTTACATAAGCAATCCACTGGCAAAAATCAGCATACTTGTGATGATACTTAAGGATCATTGCTAGACTGCATGGTGAAAGTTGTGTTTAAATGTAGGCGTTGCAGAGGCCCAGTTCAATCACCCACACACACAGTAGTGATCGCACTGACAGCTTGTTCTTTGGCACCAAAACCTGTCTTTTAACATTTTAAAATCCATGAAACAGAGCAGATGAGTCAACGACAGTGAAAGTGATTAACTTTAGCCTGCTGTCCCACTTTTGAGTCATGCTTTAAGACAGAACGCACGAGTGAAAGAAGCAGAAACTGAATCATGATTGGAAGAGGACGATTACTTTATGGGGAGAAGGAATGCGTTTGTTTGTTTGTTTGTTTGTTTGTGACTTACCTGCACATTTCACTCCCTGAGCGATGAGACCCCACATGAAGTTGGCACAGTACTCACACCAGTGGGGACCCCTGAATGTATGAACCTGGTTAAAGAGGCATAAAAAAAAGAAGAACTGATGTGTTTAAATGCTAGATTTACCACAATAATTATTAAATGGCAGGAGATTGGGTCAGAGAAAAAATAAAAAGTGAAACACATCAGTCAAAATAGCCAATAATTGTATATTTGAGCAGCTACACACTGAGAGAAAAAGGTAGGAAAATTATTCATATGATCCAGACTGGGTCAAGTAATACCTGAATACCAGTAGTAACCTTTATTAGAGACTAACAAAAGACTGATGGAGACACAATAGGAGTGCTGAAAGGGTGCTCAGAGACAAATTATAGTGAGAGCAGAGTTTTAATCTGCTCATTTATTGCGCAAATTGGCTCTGTATAATGAAATGCTAATAACCTCCATCACATCACAGTACTCTTTGTGTGTCTGTGTGTGTGTCTGTCCACATTTCTCTTGAGCTCGGGACACTGTGGCTCTGTTGTGCCCCTCACTAATAATACACAAAATCATTATACGGGAATCTAAAAGTAAACAAAGGCTGAAAACATGAAATGTAAAAGCAGAAATGTGTGTGCGTTTCTTAACACTCTGAGCTTTCTGAGGTGAATTTGAATAAGTCCCCATGAGCTGAATCAGCGATCCTGGCAGCAGACTCACACACATAAATAGGATTGGGGGAGCAAAGGAGCGTCTCACCTTGAAGTTGTGGACCTTCTCATACTTGGGCGCCAAGTCGCTCTCCCTCAGGGTGGCCCGCCGCACCAGTGATGTGAGCTGTGAAAGGGCAAAAGATCGGATTGGATGCCAGAAAGTGGAAGCAGGGGAGGTGGGTTTGGAGGGGGCCGTTGCCCGGTTGGCTCCCGCACCGGGGTCCGAGGAGCCGGCGGAAAGTGGCAAGGAGGGAATTGAACCAGCGCTGGCATTCAAGGCGAGCGCAGCAGTAAACAAAGAGCCCTTCTGACTTATTTCCTTCTCGCCTCGCCTGCGTGACTTCTTTTTACCCCTCTTAACAACATACGACTCTTGGCTCGGCATTGTGGGATCAACAGAGAAAAAGAAAAAAAATAATATAAAAGAAAATAAAAGTCCGAATCCCACTAAATAAAACAATAAGCCAAACAGCCTGCCGAGAAATGTAATTATTCTCAAAGGTTGCTTTAAAAATAAAGAAATAATATAAGAAAGAAATCCCAGAATAATTAATAAAGTAAAAAAAATCGGCAAAACAACTATATTCAAATCATCTCACAGCTCCATCTGACAACAACAACCCAAACCGAGGAGCCAGCATGAGACCAATCCTGCTGTCTTAGAACCATAAAGATCAACCAATCAGATTAGCGCTGCATACTGATGGGGCTTGAATGGTGCAATTCCAGTTCATAAAAAAAAAAACCCAAAAAACAAAAACAAACAAACAAACAAAGCCAGCCAGGCAACAAGGAATCTGTCCTGAAAACTTCAGTGAATAAAACTCAACAAATCTCGACTCCTTGGAAGGTGTTTGTGAAATCCTGATGCGACAGAATTCCTGTGTCTCGCTCTCGTGTAGGTGAGCGCGTCAGCCCACATGGCTGTGTGTGTGTGTATGTGTGTGTGTGTGTGTTAATCCGCTTTCCCCATCCTCTACACCAGGCAGAAACAGCACTTGGGAGGGAGGGAGGGAGGTGGAGAGAGCCAGAAGAGGAGGAGGAGGAGGAAGGTGGGGGGAGTAAGCTGAGCTACGGTGCAGCAATGGATGAATTTAACAGGTCACAATGAGAGGGGAAGGAGCCAATCAGGACACTGCATTTTCTTGTTGTTCGTCACCAATTCTGCCACCTCGATTGTCCCGGGAGAGACGGAGAAAAGGAGGGAGAACGAGCTGAGAAACAATATGTTGTTTCATTCATTCCTTCACACTTTTTCTTCCTCTTTGTTCCCCCCCCCCGTTTTCCTTTGTCATTCCACCTGCAGCAGCTCGCCGCTTTTCCTCTAAAGCTTCCAGTATTTATGACAGCTAGGAGCTGCTGTATCTGCCTTATACACCCAGTGGTAACAGATAAACACAAACCTCATGTCCTTAGATTGCTCTTCGGTTGCGTCCATTGTCTCATGCCACGTAAGGAACATTATATAAGCGCAGTTTAGGCTCGAGTTTCACTTAAGTGCACTTTAGAAGACGTCCCTGGTTAAGTACTGCCTCTGGGAGGGGGGGGATGTTTTCTCTTTTTTGACTTGTTTTTGGGCAAACAAGATGTAAGATTTACACGCTGTGTGTTTTCTATGGTCCCGCAGATAGATATAGCCAAAGAAGCGTGTGGATTTTTTCATCACAAATCCAATTAAAACAAGCCGCCACACATCCAACTTCATTAATCCTCAGCTTATACACACAACGCAGTGAATATGTATGACTGATCATGGATATTTAATGACTGTTGTCACCGTGCTGAATGCAGCGGGGGCAGGTTGACTCACAGAAGAGCACCTTGATCACAGTGAGATGCAAAAAAGGCTAAAAAAAGGCAGAAAAGGAAGAAGCATAACAGCTGTAGATAAAATCTGCAGAGCTAAAAATCACCAGATATCACTGGCTTCTGAGTTTTTCTATTATTTTCTCAGGTAGATCAAAAAGTGCAATCTTATTTCACCGCCACATTTCACGTCACCGTCCAGTGATTTCAATCTGATAACAAGGCCTTAACAATTAATGTTTGAAAACGCACGTCTGAATCGCCCTCACAGGCACCGTAAAACGGAGTTTAACCCCCGTAATTAAAGGTGATCAGCTGAATGAACACGTGAAATACAAATTTCCCTCCTGTGTTTGTCGTCCCCACAGAGAGCTGCCTCTGGTCTCAATGTCACAGGCATACTGCTTTGTCTGCAAATCCACCCAATTATGAAGGCACACACGTACACAGGACCACCCCCATCACACATACACACACACAGACAGTGATGTATGAGGTGCAGTGCAGGTGGTCATGCACTGCAGGTCACACAAGGCCTCATGAGGCTGAGCAGTGGTTTAGCAGATAAACACTACACTGTGGGTGTTAAGTGTGTGTGTGGAAACTGGATTGTATTATAGTGTGTGTGTGTGTGTGTGTGTGTGTGTGTGTGTGTGTGTGTATGTGTGTGTATGTGTGTTGCTCACTGACCGAAGGCTGGAAGATAACTGCACTCTTTCAAAACAGAAGTCTAAATCGGGCCAGCAGCGATCTACCTGGCAAAATTCTGTTGGATATAATGACATCTGAGGCTGCATTTTTATTTTTTAGGCTGCAAAGAGACCAGACAGCAGGGAAACATGTGGAAAGGCATTAAGCTTGGAGGCGAGGTTGTGTGACTGGTTATGGCAGGGGGTTTAAAGGCTGGAGTTTGGAGACAGAATTGAGGCTTGGGAAATCGAGTCTTGAGCTGAGGCAATGTTGTGCCTCTGAGCAAAAAAGTTCTTTAACCTTTTCCAGCTTGAGTTTGGATTGGAAACACATGACTAAATCATGTCATGACAAAAGTTGTACACCTGTTCTGGGGAAAATCACCCTAAATAATATTAATATAGCCATTGGAAGTTCCTACAGAGCCAACTCCATGACTAGCATTAACACGATCACCTTAATTTCCAAGACAATCAAAAAAATTCCAAGTGGCTTCTTGTTTCGCAATTCTGAATTTTGTGTGTGCAATAAGTGTCACATGCCCTCGCTCTCTGTCTGTGCTACTGGTTACAGTCAGGGCTTTGGCCAGACGTGTCGGGAATGCATAGCATCAGTCCTGTCACAGGCAGGGAAGAGAAGAGGGGAGCAAAATAGATGCTGAGTGACACTGAGCTACCACTGCCTTCCCTGGAGGAATCCCGTCTGAAGTTGGCTAAAGAAACAGAAAATCCTTCACTTGTCACACAAAACCCTGGTAGGGGATACAGTGGAAAACTAGGTCCTTTTTTATTTTAATTACCCATTGATGCTTGCTAAATCAAGAGAGTGTATTGAAAAGCTGAGGGCTGGCTTAGTAACACTGAAGGTGTCTGTTCACGATGAAAGCCCCACAGACACTTTTGGAAAGGTCAGAGCCTCACATCTGAGGCAGGTATTAGGAAATGCAGCCATATGAAGCTGGCAGGACATCACCAAAGGGACACGAAGGGGATGGAGACTGAAGGAAGCATGGTGGGGTGGGGGCACATGGTGAAATATCCCCACAGTAGGAAAGAGAAGAGCGAGGCTCCCATGTACTGAAGATTTGCCAGAAAGCTTTTCACATGCTCAACAGGTCCAACGCTTATATTCACTGAGCATGCTGAGTAAATGCATCAACTTTAACATCCCACTGGTGTTAGCTCATCATATTAGTTGAGCTCTCTCTCTCTCTCCCCATTGTGCAGAGAAAATTGCCACACTCAGTGCCCCCACATAAAACAGTAACAACAAGGAGCTGTTCTACAATAAAATGCTGTCGCCTGATTTTCTGACACACAGCTTATCGACGGCTTTTAATTCCACACTTTTCAATGATGGCTTTACTGTGACACAGGAATGAAGCAACAGGCATCAGCCTATAACATTTCAAAAATATAGTTTAACACATTGGGATATATAATAACACACTCCTTTAAACTTAACTACACATCTGTAATGCAATGTTGAATTGATTTAATCCATACAAAACGTAATGCAGATCTAACTACTATGACTGTTAGATAAACAGCAGAAATATCCATGCTTTTTTACTATTGCATGTAACAGGCTATTGTTCTTCAAGGAAATGATAAAAAACAAAACAAAACAGAAACTGTGCTATGTAAGCAGGGGCCTGTCCAATAAAAATTTAAAATTGGATTCTAAATTTCACTGCAAGTCAGTGCACTGCAAGTAATGATCAAAGCAGGAGAAAATTAAAGTTTGCACTAAAAGATGATTGAATGACAGTAAAGGTTTGATTTTCACAATGTTTGTGAGATCAAGGAGACAAGACTGGGTGACCTTATCCTGTGTCAACACTGACGGGTACCAGCTGTTTGCTTATCATCTCAGATCATTCAAGTCACTTAATGGGAACTCTTGGAGCTTTTGGAATGCAATTATTTAACAAACAACATGTTGTGTGGTTAAATGTAATAACCAGGGTTGCAGGATATAGTACTTTGTTTGTACATTATTACAGCACTAATTTCACACAAATCTGTGTATGTGCATTACACCTATAGATGGAGTTTGCCAACCAAGTTTTCTAATGTTTCTAGTAACACTAGAAGTAAGTTCTCTACCCTCATGTCCAGATATGTTTACCCCAAAAAGTATGACAGTAACAGCTAGGGATGTGCACGACTAGTTGACTAATCTTTGCTATTCTCACTAGTCGGTACCAGACATACTAGTTGTTTAAGCTAACCATTTTACATTTTAATTGATGCCCACTGCTGATAAATTGTTTGTTCTAAATGCTATGCATCCATCTGCCACCAGATGGCGCATCAATGTTGAGGAATGCCATAAATCTGCTAATTTAGGCCTTATCTTTTTGTTAACACTGTTACTGCTAGTTCTTTTAAAGGCGAAGGAATGAGATCACAGCTCTATTAGTGATAGGAGTTCAATCAACCAGGAGGGGCTCGGAGTAGGGCTGTATTTGTACTGCATGACGCAAGGTGCCACAGCATGACGTTAAGGAGCATGATTCGTTATTGAAGAATGCAATGAATTGTTTCAAATGCCTTTATTTAGAGAGTTTTTGACATTGTCCATTAAAAAGTTCTCCAGTTTAACTTGATATCAGTGTCTTTCTAAGGTTTAGACTATTTGGTTAGTTTAATTTTTTTCCCCCTTGTTTAGTCTTTGAAGAAATGAATCACCAGAAACATCCCAAGTAACAGCCACAATGCTTAACATCAAGAGATAAAGAGGTGTGTGGGGGCACAGCCATCTATGTTATAAACAGGCTCTGTGTGATGGCATGCCACACATGTTACCTGGGGCTGGGCTTCTCCTGTCTGGCAAAAGGGGTGGCAAAGGGCTGGGAGAGCTGAAGTACCACTGACAGCCTAATTGGACAGAACCACATGCTTTATTGCCTGGGGGGTGTTTCATGTTTGTTTAATTATTTTGTATTAGTTGGTTAGATGGTAGCCATTTTTTTTTCCCCTGTGTGTGTTATTTGGTTTAGCTAAACAAGTATTTAAGTTCCTCTGTGTGTCATTTCAGCAGGGCAGTTTATCTTATGTTTGTTTGAGATTTTGTTAATTGTTATCTTGAGTTTAGTCTATTTAGTTGACCTCTTTTATAGGCCTGCCTGTTTAAAGTCTGGCTTTGTTAAATATATTTTTGTGTCAATAAAAAACCCCTTTTTTGAATTAAATACCTGTGTCCTTTATGCTTTACTGCTTGGTCCCTGACA
>VVHJ01022459.1:2259-12713 GCA_015107715.1 Tylochromis polylepis
TTGTTTCCATACACTTCAGCATGGTGGTACACGGGATCGGTCACGCCCCGCCCTACGCTCTGATGTCAGCAGCCGTCCGCCCACTGAGGCGCCTTATCTGTAGGGAGTGGGCCGTCCTTTCGCCGAGGATACAGCGCCGTTTAACACGTGAGCCTCATGTGACAGAGGTAGATCAGTCTGAGCGGAGAGTCAGAGGGTTTATTTAACTCGTCGCTCTGTCCTCCCCCACTTTCCCAGCGCGCCACCAAGGCTTGACTTCCTCACCGTTGCGGGACCACGGCGTGGAGATCGCAGGAACTAACTTTAAAGCGTCTTGCTTTTTAAAAAAAATGACAAATTACTAAACATTTTTAACCTTTTTTTGACGCATTCTGCGCATTTTTCGTTGTATTTTATCATTTTTATTATTATTTTTATTTACAAATTGCTTTGCAAGTGCTGATAGAGCGCGTAAATAAATGCGTATTTGTTTCTGAGTGCTTTTCGAAGAGTACCTCGGATTTGACAGCAAAATTGGAATACAAAGAATGGAGCGGATTCCAAGCGCGCAACCACCTCCTCTGTCCAAACACCAGGCTGAACTGTCAGACGTGCAGGGGTAAGTTATACTTTCGAGATGTAGCTTTCCCAGATTCGCCCCCTTTTTAACCCCCACCTAAAATGCACTAATGTATAGTTTTGTGCACTTTACCATCAAAATGACCTGATTCCTTACTCGTGCGCTCTTTTTGTGTTTCTTTAGAATGGATTTCCCAATGTATGTTTATAAACCCAGGCGGGGAATGAAGCGAGGAGAAGAGAGCAAGGTCCGTTCTATGTGTGTCTGTTTCCACGTCTGTGTTTGTGGCTGTTTATTGCCAATTGGTAAAGTTAAGTAATAACCATAAAGCTCAAACAACCAGGAATTAGACTAGCAGTTGGGCTATATTCCCATAAATGGCTGACCTAGTTTCTACTATGACATAACTCCTGGATTCCTCCCTATCGGTGTATCTGCTTCTGGTCATGGAGAACTGTGTGTTCTCGTTTCACTTAAATTTACGCAACATTTCTGTTTATTCACTTAGGAAACCTACAAGCTGCCTCACAGACTTATTGAGAAGAAAAGACGTGACCGGATAAACGAATGCATCGCCCAGTTAAAAGATCTATTACCCGAGCACCTGAAACTAACTGTAAGTTCATAGTGTAGGTGGGAGGGTTAATGGGATTGGCTGTATTGAGTGGCACGCACCATCTAGTGGCTGTTTAGTGGTATCACATCTTTGTTGAGTGCGCCAGCAGCTCATGCCGATGACGGCCCACGTTAAAGAGAACGTGCTCCTGTTAGATTTTTTTTGTTTCGAGTGGATATTTTAAAAAGTTACATTCAGTGTTGATTTCCTTAATGCAAATGAAATTTCCATAAACTCGTGTCATGTAAATTATTTCAGATTAATCATAACACTGTGGTGATGTGTACATGTGTAGTAGAGCTTGGTTTCTGCGTGTTATATAAGAGGTGAGGATATGCTGACTGTGTCCGTGTCTCTCCATTAGACTCTGGGCCATCTGGAGAAGGCTGTGGTTTTAGAGCTTACGCTTAAGCACGTGAAAGCCCTCACCTCTCTTCTTGAGCAGCAGCAGCAAAAGATCCTCGCTCTTCAGAACGGCATGCAAATCGGTGAGCTGCAGATCATTTTTGCACACACATGAACAAACACATGAGGAACAGGATGCAAGAGACAGAATGCAAATTCCACAGATGAATGCAGAATGCATCACCAAAAAGTAACTTAACTTACAGCTGTTTACAAATGGGCAAAGTCTATATCAGATTTCTGAGTGTGTTGTTTCCTTATGTGTTTATAGAGCAGCCTCCCGTCAGCCAGGACAAGTCAGAGGAGATGTTCTGCTCTGGCTTTCACATGTGTGCCAAGGAAATTCTTCAGTATCTCGCTAATCACAAGACTGACGGAGACTTCACGCCCTCCCACGTCATCAGCCACATACACAAGTTAGCTGTAGAGGTGCTACACAGTCCAGCCCGACCCCGCACCCCTCTTAGCCCTCGACCCGAGGAAATCCCTGCCTACCAACCTCATAAAGAAATGTCTCCCAGCTTAGCTCCTAAGCCCAGCGAGGGCTACAGGAGGAACTGTGTGCCCGTCATCCAGCGGGTGTACGCTTCACCAAGCAGCGAGCAGAGTGGCAGTGATACAGACACAGACAGTGGCTACGGAGGAGAGCTGGAGAAAACCGAATCTGGGGTGCCGCAGGGACATCCAGATTATTACGCACACGAGAGCCAGAAGCGACTGCTGGCTGACAGGCAGAACTCCAGCATCAAGCAGGAGGATGACGAGCCGCGCCACAAACGAGCCCGTGTGGAGTCGTCTGAGGATGAGCTGCTCTCAGGCGGAGAATCATCAACTTCTTCATCCTCTAGTGGATATGGAAGTTACATGAGTGCATCCCCTAACCATCCACCCCCTCCTCCACATCCCCTCTGCATGCCTTTCTACCTCATTCCACCCTCTGCTGCAGCTTACCTACCAATGCTTGAGAAATGCTGGTACCCTGGGGCCATGCCCATGCTCTACCCTGGCATGAGCAGCTCATCACCCACCATACCCAGTGAAAGGCCCGGCCCACCTCAGCTTGTGTTGTCTCCCCGGGGAGGTTCTCCGGCCCCAGCCATATCTCAGACCCCCATGGACTCTCCTGCTCTCCTTCAGGCACTCAAGCAAGTACCACCCCTCAACCTGGAAACCAAAGATTGAGAGATGAAGGCGAAAAGACTGCCCCAATATATTGCCCTGTTCTCAAGAACATGACTGAGCTGTTCCATAATTCATAATCACTCATCTCCTCTTTTCCTCAGCCTGGAGGGTAAAGCATCAAATGAGAGGACTTGTAGAAATGATCAAGGAGAGAGAGAGAGAGAGAGTGGCGAGAGCAGCATCCTTCCTCACTGAGAGGAATGCAAAGCTCTGGTTGAATGTCAAATGTTCAGCGGTGTTCAGTGGTATATATGTATCATATAAACTGGATCTGCCCTGTGCACACATAAACACACATATGGTTGAATGTAAAGAAAGAAATGTTTTAGCTGCTGCTGTTAAAGTGTAAACACAGATGAACATTGACGCATCTCACGCGCGATCTTGTAATTTAGAACGTGTTGCACCAAATGTTAGCGGTAATTTGCCACCCAAAGTTTGTTGCCTATGTCCTTTGCTCACCATTATGATTACTGAAATGAAAAAAAAAAAGCCCTTTTACCATGACTGGCACCCTAAAATACAAGGATTCCCTCAAGTGTGTACAGACATGAGCGAGGGTACACCCCATGGTGGATGAAGGAATAGGCCGTCGCATGGCCACTCTGAATGAGAGAAGTGTCGTTTATGATTTAAACAGACACCTAAGATGGATTTTTCTGTAATTATTGTTCATAGATTTATTGTACATTTCTATTTTTGATACCTTCTCGCATTCTGTCTGCCCCGAGAGGTATATGAGGAAGGCAGAGTGTGGATAATATACGTTGTGTACTCAGAAACTGTGTACATACTGTAGCACTGTGCTGGACCTGGTCTGCATACTCGACATCTGTTTCTGCTCAAGTCAAACCCGGTGTTTGTGCTTGCTGTTGCCTTTTACTTGTGAAAAGCTGATAAATCTCAGATGTTAATTCTCTGTACTATGTATGAATCTTGGAGACAGAGGAGCAAGGAAGTGAATGTAAACGTTTTAACCAGAAGACTAGTTTTCTATAGAAAGAGGTACTTGAGATTTTATATTTTGGGACCTACATGAAAGATGTTTGATGTAAATATTTTGTCTATAATTGTTGATATACATGATATAAGTGTATTAATAAAGTATTTTTTTCCCGTGGAAACTCGTTCTGACCGTATATGTACGAAAGAGAGTGAGAATGTGTGTGAAAACAAAGAAATGCTTTTTAGAGGTTTTACAGCACCACAGCATTCACGTCACAGGGAACACTTATGTAATGGCAGATCTGTGGCATGGCTCTCCTGCTGGTTAACCGTCTGTGGCCACAAATACGAAAAAAACCCCAAGTAAACACACAAGTATAAACAGCTACAGTAAATCCTCTGAGGCAACAGTCAGAATACATCTGCGTCTTGTCAGTATCCTGAAAGAGGAACATTTTTAATATTTCTTATTGACTGTATGAGATGACAGTACATGTGATTATTCCAGATTTGTGACACATCCCACTGTATTTACTTTGCCTGCAGTGTGCTTTACCTCCTGGAGACATGCAAAACATGTAGCAGTATAATTTACAAAAAATGCCACTACCTCCTGTGTTGTGCAATCACATTTTTCATCTATGTGATAGCACTTCCAATTATAGGTTTATCTCAGTGCAGTTCAACACATGCCCAGTGTCAGTCACAACATCTTTGACTTCCCACCTACACATTTTTTTTTCCAATGCCCTTTTTTCTGAGCTTAGTCATTCTGTTGCTGGTTTGTTTATATAAACTACAGTTTGAGATTACAACCAGCCACCTAAATGTCATTTAAATCTTTCAAACTAGTTTCCTTGAAGCTGATTTCCATTTATTTGTTTCAGGAGGAGCTGCATGTTGTATTGATGTCATGAGTGTGCAAGCAAAACCATAACTTCAGCATTATACGTGTACTCACCACCCACTTTGTTAGTTACACCTTGCTAGTGCCAGAGTGGGCCCTTTTTACCTTCAGAGATGCCTTAATTCTACTTGGCATAAATTCAACAAGGTGCTGGAAATATTCCTCAGAGATTCTCATCTGTATTGATATGATAACATCACACAGTTGCAGCAGATTTGTTTGCTGCGTATCCATGATGTGAATCTCCTGTTCCAGCACATCCCAAAGGTGCTCTAATGGATTGAGATCTGGAAACTGTGGAGGCCACTTGAGTACAGTGAACTCATTGTCATGTTCAAGCAATCAGTTTGAGATGATCTGGGCTTTGTGACATGACCTGTAATCCTCCTGGAAGAAGTCATCAGAAGATGAGTGCACTGTGGTCATAAAGGGATGGACAAGGTCAGCAACAGTACTTAGGCTGTGGCTGTGGTGTTTAAATAATGCTCAGTTGGTGCTAAGAGCCCAAAGTGTGCCAAGTAAATAACCCCCACACCATTACAAGACCGTCACCACACACAGATATTGATATACGGCAGGATGGATCCATGCTTTCATGTTGTTTACACCAAAGTCTGACCAGGGAATGTTTTTCTAGTCTTTTCTTATCCAGTTTTGATGACCAAGTACTAATTCCAGTGTGGCCTTCTGCTGCATAGCCTATCTGCTTTAAGGTTTGTGTTGTGCTTTCACAGATGCTCTTTAGCATACCTCGGTTGTAACAAGCGCATATTTGAATTACTGTTGCCTTCCTATTAGCTCGAAGCAGTCTGGCCATGCTTTTCTGCAATTAAAAAGACATTTTCACCCAGAGAACTGCTGCTCTCTAGAAATTCTCTCTTTTTCTCTGTAAACCCTAGAGACTTTTGTGTGGGAAAATCCCGGCAGATCAGCAGTTTTCGAAATACTCAGATCAGCCTGTCAGTCATCAGCTATCATGCCACCTTCAAAGTCACTTTAAATCATCCTTCTTCTTAAATCTGATGCATGCTTTGAACTTCAGCAGGTCCTTTTCACCATGTCTATATGTCTAATGAACTGAGTTGCTGCCGCATGATTAGTGGATTAAATATTTGCATTTAGGAGCACTGAACATGCCTGCTGGTACCAGTCTAGTATTGTTGCTGACCATGTTAATCCCTTTAAGATCACAGTGTACCCATCTTATGATGGCTGCTTCCATAACATGGCACATGTATGGAGAGATGTGAACTAGTGGATAAATAAGTCATATTCAACCATCCCTCTCTCATTGTTTCCTGTCTGTAGCTAAAATATTATCACAAAGCATATGAAAAAAAAGAACCTTTATTATTTCATCCACATATTTTATCCAGGTAAATTTAACACACAGCTCAACAGTTAATGACAGTTTACATGAATTTGATTAAACCTGTGGCAGTCAAGTGTGTTACTGTCTGAATGTTTCGAGAAAATGATTGTAATCAGTAGCGTAAGCATTCTTCTTCTTGAGGCATAAAGACTATTCTGTCCCATATCTCTTAAAAAATAAGTTTCCAAGTTGTTTTTACATTTTAATTTTATTTTTTACAAAAAGCACTGAAACACTCAATTAAACAGGTGTTGCTAAATGTACTGGTGTGGCTGTGGACCCAGAATGATTTTATTTTTCCTGACCTTAAACCTTTTTTTTTATCATTGAAACTTTATTGCCACCTGGTGGGGAATTGAAATACCTACATCCTATAAAAAGGCCAAACTTTCATACAGACACACATACAGATAAACTAACAGATATTCTGGTTACTACAAGAAGGTAATTTGGCTTCAGCCCATTAAAATATAAATTATGTTCAGCATTTCTGGCCATGCTCCATCTCCATCAATTCAACATCTCTTGTATTTATGTTCTCCTGTGAGCTCTCCTTTGTATCCAGCTCTGACTTGCCTTTGAGAGTTTAGGCATAACTGATGCTTGTGGATAGTGGGATGAGATAAAAAGGCTGAATTATGACAAATATTAGTTCCAGTCACAATATTTGGTTGCAATCGAAAGACCTCCAGGGTTGGAAGGGGACCCTGGAGTGACGGAAAGACCTGGGAGGAAATCTTATGTTGTGGCTCAGAACTTTGCTGGGAAAGGAAGGATTTGGACGTGTGTGATGCATGATGAGGAATGGACTGATGTTTATCCTCTGATGTACAACACGCCAGGTCTAGGGAAAAGGATAGACTCCTCGGCACCAGGGTTGCCCCACTGACATGGCGACGTAATCCCAAACGCTGTGCTTTCTTCTGAGGTTCAGTGTGTACACCCACAGGCTGTTCACATGCCACACTGCGGCAGGATCTGCGAACAGGGCAGGTGTTTTGAAGTTCTGCTTTTTTATCGTGCTCCCTCTTTGGACATGTAGATGTCAGCTGGCTCTTTTTTACTTGGTTCTCCTTGCCTAAAAGAGGAAAATCAGCAACTGCACGTGGCTTCTGACCGAATTGTTTGTGTCTTGGCTCAGCCACGGCTTGAGATGACTGCTCTGGGTGGACCTGATGAGTGAGAGGTGAGTTAGAAATAAAAGACTGTCTGTAATGTCTGGATCTCTTTATGGGGGCTCCTTCCACTAGCAGGTTCACTCCCAAATACTGAGGAACTTCAACTGCAGCCTGGAAATGTGATAAAGTAAAAACAAATCACAAAATTTTCCATGGCATTCATCATTAAGTAGAAATACCCTGGAAATAAACAGTAATTGACTCTAGAGCCAGTCCAACCTGTTTGTAAATGAGCTTGAAGCCTCCTGTGTAAGCACTGGGATCAATCCTCCAATCTAGCACAACCCTCAGCGTGTCTACTTGCACAGCAGGACAGAGCCGTGCAGTCACAGTGCTGGAGCAGGCCATAGTAGGGCTGGCATTGATCTCTAGAAGCCAAGGCCTCAGATCTCTGCCCAACATAAAATCAGCTCCATAAAGCTCAAAGCTTGCCTTGCGGGGCTCCACCAAATCCTGGGCTGTCTGTAGAGCATGGACCACTGCTTGCTGCATGCCTGGTATCACCACTAACTCCCACTCTGTCTCACGGCCCTCTCGCTGCAGAAAAGAGCGAAACTGTGAGCAGGACCACATATTATCCTCCGGCACTCCTGGATGGCGGTTACAAGATGGCTGGAAGTGCTTCTGGATGGAGTTGTTGCAAAGGTGGACTGAGCTGAGGAAAATGGTAGAAAGTGGAAACATCCACAAAGTACTCTAGATAAAAGACACCGTAAAGCTTAAGTGTAACCTTCAATTTTTTTTTCTTTTGTTTTGAAAGCTCTTACTGACCTATCCAGAGTTTTTGTTGAGTAAGGCTGAGTGGAAAACCGCAGGTAGCACTCTTTGTAGAACCAGACAGTTAGAGGGTTCCAGTCAGTTACAAGGAACCACTGACGAAGGTCAAACTTTGTGCCGTGGACCAGCAGGGGGCGTTCCAAGTATTTTTGAACCACCCACTTACTCTCCTTTGTCAGTGCTCTGTCAGTGTCCACAAGCGCCAAAATCTCATCCAGGCGATTCATACACATAATGCCTAATAGATGAGGGTGTGGCAGTGAAAAAAGAGATGAAAGCAGAGTTGATTAAAACACAAACTCAGAACTGCAATTTCGACAAATTACAGTTTTGTTGTGCAATAATATGATTCAGCAGTGTTTAAGATGACCTCCAGAATCAAATCTGATGTTGGATGATGGAATCTCATATCTTTCCAGTCTTTTTAAAGTAATTTTACTATGCCAGTTTTCAGTCATTACCATGTCAAATTTCCCAGCATAAATTCAAAGAATGGGTCAAGTTAATTTCTTAAAACATTTGGATGGACAGAAAGCCAAGAATTAAATACAAAGTAGTTCAAATTCAAAAATATAAAGAAGGCTTGGCTTTATCACTACTGTACAGTGCAATAAAGGCCTCTTATGTGCATATGCAATTCACAATTTACAGCCAGATGAAAGGAGATATGACCAAGACCAACAATATGAGCATGATAGGAGAGAGAAAACTATTTGACAGCTCAACAAATAAAAATAACCGCTGGACAAAGTTGTCCTTTATAATTTGTCAGAAAGTAATAAAAAAATGAGACAAGCCCTCCAAAGTGAACACCCGTCCTACTAAAGATAAATGAGAGTGAAGGCAGAATAGCTATACCTGCATATATCATTCCACTTAGGCCAGACTTAGCTTAACTAGAAGTGACAAATTATATCTTTGTTGAGATGAAAACAGTGGTGCTTAAAAACTTTTGTGAGTATCGAAATAAAAACAGAAAGGAGAAAAAAAGAGTGTGACATCTTTCTTCTCTGATGCATTAAAATGAGTAAAACAAAGCAGGAAAAACAGGGATGTTAATAGTATATAGGAGGGGTTTTTTTCAGATGTTTTTATAGCATCAAGTCTCCACAGAAGACTTGATGCTATAATTTATGTTATGCTATTGCAGTCGTGGCAGATTATATTGTTATGCACGTATTATTTTTACATACGTGGTGTTTTTTTCTGTTTCTATTTTGCTGTAATATAACTTCCAAATTAAAAGGAAAATCTAAAAAAAAATCTATAATAAGATATATAAATTATGTGCATTCATCAGTTAAATGTCTGAAAAACAAAAACAGGTTTGCTTTTTTTCAGTATTTTTCATAGCTGTTTGCCTGTAAAAGAAAACAAGCTTATTATGTAAGTATCGTATTAACTATTAGGATGGCAAATTATCAAAAAAAAAAGGCCTAACCTCTTCCTCTTGATTTGGCACCTGGTTTGATGATCCAGATGTTGTTTAATCCATCTGTGTCCAGCTGTGGGCAAACATCCTGAAGTCTGGTTAACATATCCTGGCAACGCTCCACAAATACACTGCTGCCCCTGATCAGTTTGCCTTTACTGCATATGAACATGTTATTGTTAGAATTGGAAATACAGGATCATTTACAATATTTGTATTTTTATAGTATATAGTGGAACTGGAATGGTAGCTTTCTAATGTCCTCTGTCTTTTGAACATGAATAACATGTCATTCTATATTTAACCCCAACCTTTACTTATTTTCCATGGATGACCAAGCCATTGCATGGGATGTACCAATGACAGGTAGAAGTGGCTGACAGGAAGAAATCCTTCCAGCAGCTTGAAAAGGACAGATTAAAGGACAGCACAAAGGCTCTGATCATGGCAGCACAGGAAGCACCAGATCGATGTAGGCAGGAGTCTACCGCAGTCGACAGGACCCAAGTTCCAGACTGTGCAAAGATCCCCCAGAGACAGTCCAGCACATAGCAGCAGGATGTAAGAGGCAAGCCAGGACGGCGTACACTGGGAGGCACAACTAAGTGGAGGGAATAGTTTACAAGAGAATATATGCTGTATATAGACCAGAAGTTCCCAAGTCCTAATGGGAGAGACCACCAAAGGTGGTTGGAAACAACATGGCTAAGGTCTTGTGGGACTTTAAGTTCCAGACCGACAAGCAGCTGCTGGCCAATCAACCAGACATAGTGGTGGTTGACAAAGAGCAAAAGACCATAGTTGTGATAGATCCGGCAATCTCAGTGGACAGTGGGTAGAGAAGTACAACTAGAGCGGATGTGGATGTGGAAGTTGAAGTCCAAAGTGGTCCCAGTGGTAATGGGAGAACTGAGAGCTGTAACCGTGAAACTGGAAAAGGTGCTTCAGCAGATTCCAGGGACAACACCTGAGGTCTCTGTCCAGAAGAGTGCAGTAAGCTAAGACACTGTACAGAACCCTCAAACCCAGGTGTCTCTTCTACCAGAGACCGTGGGACCCTGGTCCCTGGTAGAAGACCAGA